>JAQFZC010001000.1:0-36055 GCA_034695205.1 Dicyrtoma fusca | reverse complement strand
TTTTGAAAAAGTGTTATTTACTAGATTTGACCATTTTGAAAAAGTGTTATTTACTAGATTTGACCATTTTGAAAAAGTTAATTTATAGAAGTAAACACTATTATAAAGCATTCTTTCCATGGTTCCCCAGTTCCTAATAGGCTAATGTATATATACAATGTGTGCGAGCTGGGAACTTGTAATAATACATAAGGAAATGAAGAAGCGGGGGAAAATGTAGAATGTTGTGAATTGGCACAAGTGGGAAAATGAGGGAAGGAGCGGTCTATAGCCGGGTGTGGACTCATAAGTTTTGTTCAAACTTGAATTATGAGAGCCGTTAACAATACAATAAAAAAAAATAGAAAAAAGAGGCGAAAAAAGGTATTAATTACTAACCTTCTGTATTATTCATTACTGCACTCATATTTCATGCTTTAGAGTTTCCTTCATCATTTCGACGAAGGTCCTTCTACGGGCTTTCACTTTCACTTTCACTTTACTTTCCCTAATGAATCACTCTGTTACTAGAGCACTACGTACATATAATTTAACTATGCATACTAAGGCGTACATATTTTCTCAAATAGAGCCCGGGCACTATTTGTGAAAATACGGTGTGGACACACCGTATCACACAGTTCCTTATTGAAAAGGAAAATAAAATAAAATTTGTGTATGAAAGAGCTCTTGAGCTACCACCGTTTGTGCATGTGATATTTAATTGACGTAAAAGATGAAATAGATGCGCTCGTCTTAGTTTACCTTTGATTTTGACATTCACTTTGATACTGCTTTCACCATATATCCGGCCTCAACTAATTGATTAACTAATTGAGAAAACCATTAAATCATCCATGTGAAATTTCACAGACCAATGGTTCGTACAAAAAGTATCAGTAAGTTTCAAAAGCTTTCAAAATCTCTTGTTTTCACCCTTGCCTTGAAATGGTTTATTTAAGAAACCATTTCATGTCAACTTCCCTATCCATGAGATTAATCAAATAAAGTACAAATTCAATTAGGAAAACCCAAAGGAAAGTGAAATAAGTTTTCAATAACATATCAACATCAGGCAGGCATGAGATGAGGGCCCAATTCTGATCGACTCTGATAGAAGCGTATAGGCACTGTAGTTGCTCTTTTATTGTGTTATTCTGCTCAGTTTTACTAAGCTAATAAAGGAAGGACGTCATAATAATAAATATAGCAGGAGCAACTGGCTTTGAGAAGTTGGCTCTTGTTGTTTTATGGGTGTTAGTCTCTTAGTTATGTATGTGTCCAAGTGCGGACTATATAGGATCCTACGTAGGTACGTATGTAGTTTGGCTTCATTTCGAGTTTCGTTTAGTTTCACTTTCGCAGTTTCCTAGTTTTTGTTGCCGGAAGAAAAGTAATAAAATAAAGACAAAGAAGATCATGTCAGTGATGACGAGGCGGAGAGGCTTTCTCTCTCTTTCACACACACAAACACACACACACACACAAAAGTCCCATATGCACAGCCCCCCCCCCATTATTGACTTTACTTTATCGAACTTGGCTTCCTTTGTCATAAGTTATTGTTGGAGAGTGTGAGTCGTTTGTTCGTGATCAACTGGAATGTTGATGCTCAAGGGAGTTAGTGTCGACTGACACTAACTCCAATCTTCCATGTTCAAATTGTCCAGAAATAACTTGAAAACAAACTTGATCATCGAAAATTTTGAAATGTGAGCTTACTTTGTCATTACCTTGAGCCCAGCTGGGCCAATATAATTCAATAGTATGTAGTTGTTGCAGTAAAAGTCTAAAAACAAAAACGCATCAAAACAACATTTTTTCTCTCTCACTACATCGCATCGCGTCAAAAGTGAAAGTGAAAGTACTACGGAAGTTGGGTTGAATAAAACTCGTGGGCTCATAAAATATAGAGCAAGGATTACTAGTACAAGTAGCAGACTGCACTTTAGTATATAATTTGTGCCCCTGTGTAAGTAATTTGAAAAACCTCCCAAGTCGCAAGTACTCAGTACTATATATGTAGAGAGTGAAAGTGAAATGGATGATTTCGTAATTTTATTACTTTTGACGTTTGAGCTTCAAATATTAAAAGTCGGTGGGAAAGCAGAAGGTAAAATGTCAACTTTGTACAAGTCTAAACGCAAAGGGAAAGTTTAGCTCCGACAAATGAGGAGCTTATTTTGAACTAGAGTGTGCACTTTCTCTGCTTACTTATACATATAAAGAAAGTTATTTAAATAATTTTATTAATTTTATTTATGCATCCACTCAAATTTGTTTGCATAATTTTTTGACAAGGGAGAAAGTCTAATTTGTACTCGTATACCGTAGCCTAAACTAATCAGTTGTATAAGTACTTTATAGGCTTACACTTTCCAGAAAATGCTTTCACACTCTTTGTACTTTGAGCGCAGAACGTAATATACATAAAAGCAACGATACAATAGATTGAGTACAATTGGTAGGGCTTGTATTCATTTGAATCTATTTGAATATTGAATTGAATTGCCATGGCGCTCTGGTTCTTCTATTTAGGTCATCCATCACCTTCTCGTTTTATTTTTTTCCTTGGATTTCTTTGCGTTTTTACGGTCGCAAAACACGGCATGGCAACGCCTTCATTTTTGTAAATTTTTTATTTATCCTCGGCTTGTTGTTTGACAACAACGGCAGTGTGAGGCTCAACATAGCTATATATTCGTTGTGTTCGTAGCTTTGTTGTAATTTTGTTAAGTCGTTGGCAAACAAGTTAAAAAATAAAAAGGAAAACAAGTTGTACAAAAGACAAGCTACTGCTGAGGTGAGAGAAAGTATAAAAAAACGCAGAGAGAAAATTGATGCTGATGATAATTGAAGGATGTAGGTACGTATATGCATGGGACCGCAACTGCCATTCACAAAATTAAGTAACGTGTCTATGTACATATATACGTACCTAATCACTTAGCAAAACAGGCTAACACTTGCACTTACACACTTCGACGAGTTTGTTTTTACAAAAATGCGTATCGCCTATTACTGAATTAGTGGATACGTCATTGGGCTTCTTCAGCATCGCCTGTCTGTATAAAGCCTAAGAAGAACAACATCTTAAAACGCTCTCTTTAAATTTCTACGCAAACTTTTACGTCTACTTTCACCTTGACTCGTAGCTTTCACTTTTTGAGCTTTTATGACCATCCTGAGTAAACCTGTACTTATGCTTGCTTGTACATAGTACTTTGTATTTTTAATGCATTTATAATCGGATGTACATGCCCCAATGCGCCTATGCATACTACCCGGCCAATACCCATAATTAGGAAAGTTACACAAATTATGAGAATTACACGGATTAATTTTTAAAAGCTTTCTCCCTTGAAACTTCCCTAAATGCTAAAAAGTGTACTCAAGAGCTTAGAATGAATTAAAAATGGGTCTAAAAAATTATAACTTAAAAACCAATGGATGTAAGGCTGCGCTTTAAAGCAAAGCTAAGCTACTCTGAACCTAGGCAGCGAGATATCTTGGTATAGTTATACTACCTACTACTATAATGGCTTCCCAATTTAATGGGTAGTTTAATGATAATTTAAGCCTCAGTTTAGGAGCATATTGCTTGTGGTTTGGAAGGAAAGTAGGACAAATCCAAAAAGTTTCAAAGGCTTTAATTTGCCGGCCTTACTTTTAAAAATAATATTATATTTTTGAAACGGCGTCATTAGCAAATAAAATAATAATTTAAGGCATTCTCTTGTATAAAGTATGGACCAAGCACAACAGTATTCTACTATCGTTTCTCAGTGTCGCAAATTGTTACATTTCAAACAAAGACAATGGTAAGTAAGTGCCTTTATTGTAAGTTCTTGTTTTTTTCTACGGCAAAAAATATTACTTGTGCATTGTACACTTTCCAGTGTTTGACTTTCCAACTGCTTGTGAATGAAACCGAGAATGTCGAGGAGTGGCTTCTAATGGGAAAATAATGTGCTGCTTTTTTTTACTTGATCTTCTTCCTATAGTTAGTATAATAACGTGGCAATAGCTACTTGTCTGCTCCTTACATGATGGGATTTAGGAAACAAAATGAGGCACACATACAGCGCACAGTGTATACGCAAAAGGACACTTTCACTTTCGTCAAGGCTAAACAATGCCAAAGAACATTATAAAAAAAACCATTAGAACTTGTGCGCTTTTATTCCGTGGCTTCTTTGCTAAAACATTGAGCGTGTATTCGGAACTACTACAAATGTTCCGTTTTGCCTCTTAGTGCTTTTGAAAAAGTGAGGAAAATGAAGGAATTTTTGGAAGCAACTCGGATTGTAAGATGAAAAGGACTTGACAAGAAATGAAAGGGAACAGAAATGGTGAAAATATTTTTGTAGACTGGAGGCGAAAAAATGTCTCCCACTAATCTTAAAGACTTATTTGTCACATGAAAATGAATGGAAATGCAAAACTACAAACGACCAAAGAAATGCTGTCTCTCTTTCTCATCCACTTTGACTTTCGCTCAGGCTTTATGTCATTGGATTTTGGCTTCGGCTTTGACGCTGACGTTGACTAAAAAGAAGAAGCCGGTGCACGAAAGTTGTATCGAAATTTACAAATCCACTGCAAAACAATCAAAGTCAGTGTCAATTCTTTCCCGTAGAATATTTTATGATATAAGTTGATTATTTGTACAACTTGAGGAAAAAGTAGAGCTCAGACCTGAAGGATATTTGTGTATACTTCAGTGCAAATCCTGAGATCATCATTGCACTGTGAAAGTAACATCTGAAGGAGCGAGAATTAGAAAATCAGGAAGTGACACCACAAAATTAAAAATTACATTCGGGGGCATTTTAATTTATACAATCGAGTCATGCGTCAAAGTTATTAGAATGAAATGAACAATACATTTTATTTTTGTAATTGAAAAATTTGAGATTTTAATCATGTTTTTGGCGAGCGTGGTCGTTTAAATGTTATAATAAAGCCCTTAAAACATTCTTAAATATGTGTAATTGAGACTGCCGAGCAAGTACACTTATTTTATATGTGTAGTTTGCGTTTTAAAAACTTTTAGTGTAAACACTTTTACATTTTAAGCATCTTTCAGTTTTTGAAGAAAGCAAATTAGGTTGTTGTATTGGCAACTTTCTCCGTAAGCTTTCTCCACAAGCCTCTCTAAAGCTATGTAGATAAAAGATAAATGTCATAAATCGTTGGTTGACTGACGAAACAAAAATACAGATTTCTCCTTTGGGTAGCTTTTAACTACATTAAAAAAGTTGGATTGAATCGTCTTTTTCATAGGCTCGTTTGCGTATTCTGTCTTGACCTTTGCTACGAGGCTGAATGGCTAACGGCAAAGGCTATTTTGGACGGACAGGATATAAAAGTAGATAATGTTAAAAGAGGCTCTCATCGGTTGGTTTGAGATTGGAAGGGAAGGAGACAGTGGAGACAAGACAAGGGAAAGTAAAGGGAAAGGAGGAGCAGACAAGACAAGGAGAGTACACTGACAAATCGGATGTTTGTCAAGTCATGCATCCCTGCATTCCCATGCTTCACGAACTACAATAAGTTCCCAATTTCACTCCACTTTCTCTCTCCTTTCTCTTACTTTCTCTTTCCTTCTTCCAAATCCCCACTAGTCTATCTCCATCTGCTTTTTCTCGTCTTTCTGGGCACTGGCTTTCCCTGCACTGAATTGTGTATTACTTGCTTCCACTACTTTCCCCATGCTTTCCCCTTTCCCTTCAGATGCGTGGGAAGCAAAATAACGCTTGTCAATTTTTCCTGCAAAAATGGTTTGTTAAGAAGGTGAAAGTGCCACCGCTAATCATGCGACACAATGAGTTTAAATCGGAATTGAACTTGTAGTAGAAAGTTTCCTAACCGATGTGTTTTTAAAACAAGCAAATGGTTAGTTGTGTTGCAAAAATGTTAGCTCCTTGTTGCATCTAAAAAGCTTAGAATAGTTTATGTTTTGGTTTTAAGTTTCATTGGGTTTGGAAATACGCTACTTTGCTTCATAGTAGCATTATGCTAGCCCCATTCTGTCTTCTTGGCCACATAAAGAAAGGAGAAAGAAGAGCGGTTTCTCTTTATTGCTAATGTCAGATGTTCTCGAGAAGGGTGGAGGGGAATGAGAAGCAGAAGCCATGCAGAAAAGGGACAGAAATTGAAATGGAAGCTGAATTGGAAATTGTGAAAAAGCTGAAACTGAGACCGAATTTCCATTCCGAAATTTACAATGTGTAAGTCGGCCGTCGTTCCAATTCCCAATTTGCAACTCACCCTGTAGAACTGAATTTAAGAGTATTACTCCCAGCTATCAACCATAACCAGTCAGTGACCAAGAACGAGTGGCAGAGGCACTGGAATAACATTCCTTCTTATCTACGATCCACCTCGCCAGAGCTGGTGACAGAGTCCCACAGACATGCCGACGCACGGGTGGAGGGACCCATCACAAATTACGTCTGGCCAAAAGCCAAAAAAAATCATATCCCTACCTTTTCCTTCGAATCTGCTTTCACTTACATATGTACAGTCATATTTAGTAGCTATAAGGGAGCTCGAAGGATCTTCACACAATATTGATTTGCCTACAAAGCATTCGTAGGAGGAAGAGACGCTCATTTATTAACTCGCTAAAGATATTACGTCAAGAAATACACATTTTGGACAGTAAAGTAATCCTATTCACATATTTTCAAAAGATTCAAGGGGGATCTGTGTACACTTGTTTAAACACATGGATATAACATGTTCGGTTTACATATTTTTAAAAGTGTGCAAAGCAGGATTTTCCAGTTGAATCTCTTTGAAAAGGTTCAAACTGTTCTATTTTTACATTTTTAAAAGGCTTGAAAGTCTTCAGTTTACATAATCTTTTAAAAAGGTGCAAATGTCGAATTTGGATGCTTTGTAAAAGGCAAAAAATGTCTAATTCACATGTTTTTAAAAGATACAAAGTATACTGTTTACTTATTTTAAAAAAGTGTACCATACAGTGTTTGACATTGTTTGAAAAGTTGCAAAATATGGGATGTTTATGTGATTGAAAGCGTTCAAAATATCTGACTGTCACGTTCATATGGTAAGGTGTAAAATTAGAAATTCGATTTTCAAAAAAGATACAAAATGTATTGACCTGTTTTTAAAAAGGTTTAAAATATCTATTTATATATTTTTGAAATGTAGCTAGGTGTTTGATTTACTTATTTTGAAAAAGAGTAAATTTTCCTATCGTAGGTACTTTCTTTTCAATATTTTAAATATCAAATTGTATCTTGAAGGTATTAACTTCTAGTGGAACATAGTGAATAATATCTTACGAATTAATACCAATAATTTTTTTGGCTTAACGTTTTTAATAAGTGCGAGCGTCCCTTAAATAAAAAGTCGCGTTGCTTCTTACATCAGCGTGTATTATGTACCTATGTATGTGGCAAGCTCTGCAGATCTATTGCTTATGGTGGAACTGAGCCTTCTATTTTCACTTTTTCATTTTAGTTTTCAGCACATTATCACTCCTTGGTACTTGTGAAATGATGAAAAAGAATGCCTCAAGTGCTAAGTGGGATGGCAATACAAAAACTCAAAGGTTCAAGGACTGTAGAAGTTTATTTCAATATGCAATCTTCTACTTTCACTCTGCGTACACTATACCGATGTATAAGCAAAAGCACACTTATATGCTTTGGGTTGGTACAGAATATATACAGTTGTTGCAGGGATCTCTTTGAAGTTCCACAATCAATCCATCAAGTGTTCTGGGAAGTTTGCTCAAAAAAGAATACAATCTAGGATATCTACGTGAATTGCTTGTACAATGATAGCAATAATAAGGAAAGTACTATTGCATAATATTCTCTCACACACAAAATGGAAATACAAACCAAAGTTATAAAATCAAGCAATAACTTTAAAATATACGAGGAGAAAGCTCAAAATCAACAAACATGAGCAATCCAAAAAAATACAGGATCCGCATCCTAATTTAATTAGTAATCCTTTGATGTATCGAGATTTCTACGCGTTGGTATAATTTTCTGTAAATTTTCTTTGTCTGGGCTTGCTGTCTAGAATTCAAGCTTATAAGGGATACAAGCCTTGTGCAAAAATTTTTATTTGCTAATGACAAATGATGCTACTAATGCAACAACCTGAAAAATGAATCATTACACCTTTTTAGATTGGATAAATATCACGAGGTAAGAAGAGAAAGGCCCGTGTACAAAACCATTCTGCTTATACACGAATTGGGAAGTGAAAGCCCATCAAATATTTGTTCGTAGCTTTGCCAATATGTACGGTGCGTGTTGGCATTGAGTTTATGTTCTTCTATGGGCTTCGTAAACCCGAAACTAATTTTACCCAGGGGCAAGCTATGCACTGCAGATTGCTATTTAGATATGGACTGAGATAAAATATAGTAATAACATCATGTAGATAATTACTTGTATTTAGATTTGATATGCTTTTACGGCTCAAAATAACTCACGATGCTCAACGTTGTGACGCTAATTGGTTCTCTGTGTAGCCCCCAAGCCATAGTTTGAGTAGCCGATCCTATTTAGTACATATTTTACTAAATTATTCATTTTATTCAGATTTGTAGTATCCGGAATAATATGCATTGCAAAATGAAAGTATTCATTTTTTCAATTCTCGTTTTGACTTTTTAAATTGTTCTGTTGAAGAAAAGTACAGCATTTGCATGATTAATGAAAATATTAAAAGTGAAAGTATGTAGCAGTGAAAGTATAAGTGAAAGTATGTAACGGTGAAAGTATAAGTGAAAGTATGCAAAAGTGAAAGCACGAGTGAAAGTATGTGAGAGTGAAAGTATAAGTGAAAGTATGCAAAAGTAAAAGCATAAATGGAAGTACATGTAAAAGTATAAGCGAAGGTGAAAGTATATATCTACAATAATAAGGCCTCTCCCCATGATTCAAAAGAAGTTATTAGATTACAGAAACTACTTAAGTGAAAGCAATGTGCTGTATAATGATTTAACAAGAGGAAAAGCTATATCAAGAAAGTTTAAAACGACTTTCTATTACTATTGAAAGTTGATTTGTGTGTCCATAATTTGACAGGCAAGTATATAATGCATAAATTAAAATGACAAGAACTTTCTTCAGGCAACGTAGAGTATAGCATTTGTAGCAAGTCCATTTTCTGGTTTTTCCGATTTATTTCGTTTTGTATGCTTGGAAAATATGTAACTCCAATGGCTCACACAATTCAAACAGATTATATTTTTTTTATTTACAATGCTTGAAAAACGCTATTCTTAATTTCTCAACTTTAAGGGAAATTGTAGTAATTTTCAGCAGTTGCAATTTTCGATGAACTCTGTTATACAATTTTATTTTTTAATGCTTTATGTATCATTTTAAAATTCCATGCTCGTCGTTGTTGGCATTGGTTTCGTGCAGTTATAGTACTACAGTTATACCCAGAGAAAGTTGTCGAATTGCTCTGTGAAATGATCAATTTCTGTATTTATGCAACATTTAATGCAATATGCCGCCCCACATGTATACCTGTACAACTAAAAAATGGAAATGTGGTAAAATAGTCCGACTACTCTAAAACTGGGCTTGGTTTGAATTTAAGAAATGAAAATATTTTTTCCTTACCTCGCGACAGAGTGCCACACGACCACAGACAATGATTCGGGTGAGCTTTCGAAATTTAACGTCAGACAGCCCATCACGACCAAATGCAAAAGTTCCACGGTAGCCTAGTGTGATGTAACCCGCCATCTTGAAGTCACCTGCGGACAGACAGATCAACCAATTTGATACAGAACACACGTGAGGTTTGAGAAAGGAGAGGACGAAGGGGGGAAAGTTGATGAAATCTCACAACTCAATACAATAAACCAAAACCCAAAATCCATACTCGAAATTCTACGCAAGGTGAAAGTGACAGCACGGAAGGGAGCCCTGCACGCGTCAAAGCACTTCCCTCTCACACGCTTTCAATGCCTTCCGCGATAAAGTAACCACTGCCGGCTCCCAACTTTCACAGTTTATTCCCGTCTATAGCTATACTGCTATATGCAGTATACATATATATATATATATATACGTACATACATTGATGGCACCACCAAACATGGGCAGTGGGTCCGTGTGTGTGCTTGGATAAAAAAGTGTTTCCATAATCCACCTTTCCCCTAAAACCAGTTTCCCTAGTTGGGTAGTAATCTGGAGCAAGTAGAATAAGCATTGTGTACCAAAACGAAATCGACCCACTCACCGGGGAACCCTGCCACCTGTTCTAGGTCAAAGCGGACATCAACATTAATCATGCAGTGAAAGTCAAAATCCAAATCTTTTACATTTTAAAGGAAAGCGTCATTAAAAGCTGGTATCACTGAAAATATTATCTAGACATTTTAATTAGGGGAAGTTTGGATGACTTGGTTCTGACAGGGACAGGGTTGTGAGGTTCCCCGATGAGAAGACAGGGAAAATCATCATTTTTATCACAGTTATTAACTTGATTATTTCATATGTCTTCTCACGTTCTCTCTCACTCTCTCACCCTCTGTCCTTCTGCCTTACTAAAAATGGGGGGAAAACTTAAGAGAAAGTTTTGGCCATACGTGTGCTAAAGTTATCCTTCTTATCGCTTTCCTTTCCCCTATTATCAACTCACCGTCTTTTCTTTTCCGGGAACCTTCTCTAGTGTCCACGTCCATATGGCTTGCCACAACTTGGCAGAAAAAATACAGACAGTGAAAGAGTACCAGGGATAAAAAAAATTATACTCTAGACTTTCCCTCTATGGCATTGGAATGGAAATTTTAGAAATGGAAACAGTATCTTTTAACTAAATAGGAAAGTTTTCCAATGAATTTCTCTGGTCTAGGTTCGGACTGGTCTCCTCACACTTACATATTTTTTTCCCTTTGTGATTGGAATTGAAAATCAAAATTGGATTTTAAATTACATACAGATTTGGAATACCCAATTTTCTAGATTTCTCTTCTCCTGGATCAATTGTGTCATTCCCTGTTATCTGGACTCTGTAGAGAGTGAGCGTAAATGTGTAGCTTTCTTTGGTGCAAATCGTGTGTTCTTTTATTTTTGTCTTACAAGCTCAACGTACTATCAGCCCTCTAGTGCTACGTGGAATATGTAAATTAAAAGGGGAAACGCTTTTAAACTTTAACATGGGATTTACGCCACAAATATTAACCAGGTCATAAGCGAATTACATTAACTTTCGGTAATAGCAACTAAACATCATTTGTACAGAATGCTATTGGTCAACTGTTAAGGCTCCAAACAGCTATATTTGCACAATAAAAAGCGTATAGAACTGCAAATATTTAAATTGAGTGAAAGCATTTATTTAAGTTGACCCTAGAGTGCGCAAATTGATGTTTCGGGCAAAGTTTTGTAAAATTATCACATTTTATTGCCATTTAAACATGTCAACTAATAGCGTTTCTATCATTTTGGAGAAAATATATAGTTTTAATTGCACTTTCACTGGGGCGTATGGGCATGGGGAGCTAGCGACAAGATCATCTCAAGCAAATCTCTTGAAAGTGAAAGTGAGGGAGACGGCAGAGGATACGAAATAATGAACCGTGGTGCCTTTATTGATGGGCTTACCTTGTATCACTGACCCAACTGAAGGAAAGCAAAGGGAGGGAGGGCAGACAACAAACTCTATCTCTGTCTAATTGAAGGGACTGCGAGAGAAAGAGAAATGAGAGGCAGCTTCCTAGACAGTCAACTTGACATTCTTCTTTGCACTCCAGTAACCATGAAACCAGACCAAAACCAAGGTACTTACAAGGAGAAAGCAAGAGAAAATACGGAGAAAGCTCTCAGTGGCGGATCTAGTTACATTTCGCGTGTACGCCACTAAAATTTACAATGTGTTTCCTCCTTTGAGTTGTAACTTAATACTTTCAATACAAAATCAGAGGGAACCCATCAATATACTACAAAATACACAATACTTTGAAAATATGTAATTTAAAATTTTCAGCATTTGTACTTCTCTATTAATTTTGATGGTACGGATTAATGCAAAAATTGAATATTAAAAAGGAGTGCTTTGAAAAATCAGTTTTAGGGTATTCAATATTTAAAGGCTTAAAAAATGTGCAAAATTTTAAAATATCCTAAAGATAATCTTTGCAAAAGTATTTTATGTAGTATTTAGATGCTGTGAAAGCACATTCTTAAAGTGAATTTTTTGAAAAATCAGCTGTTAAGTTTTTAAAGTTTTGCTTTTACAAACTGGTAGGCTATAAAACGTTGCAAAGAATTTTCCACTTTTAAAAACACGGTCGTAAGGAATCAATCAGAAAGTAAGAAAATAATAAATTTAGCAAGAATATTTTTGGCTATCCATTGGATGCTTGTCCAGGTGACCCAAGACTGGATACGGGACTTGTAGAAAGTAGAAGAATAACCAGAAGGAGGAAGGGAGGTTGACATGACATGAAAGGTTGACAGAATGATAATTTATGCCACCAATACCTGCCCTCCACTCTCTTAAACTTTACCTCACTTTCTCCATGCTTTCACTCTGTTTTCCCTGCTTTTACTTTACATAGGCGTTTGGGCTTCTGGTTTCGGTTTCTGGTACTCACTCTCTCTCTCTCTTTGCTTCTTTTCCACTGTCATTTGCTCCGTTGTATTAGATAGCGTTTGCAATAATCAGAGAGAGAGTCAGACATACAACTTCCCAGAAAACGTACATCTATATTCACCAAACACGTCTGTGCACTGCACATCTCCGATTAGCTTACCCTGGGACTGCTTCAGCTTTAATTAGTTATCATATTTTATGCTAAATATACTTCTTAAACTACTTGTGGTGTCAGACAAGGACTTTGCTAGCAAGTCTCACAGTTTATCTACAAAAAAGATTTAAGTTTACATACACAAGTGTCAGTTGAAAAGATTTACTTTTAAGGCAATAAATGTGTTGTAGTTTTGGTATTGATAACAAGTAAATAAAAAGGTAAAGACAAAACATAAACTGGTAGCCAAAACTCATTCAATGGCAAAATTGTACCATATTATCTCTAAGTTGGAATTTCGATTGACTTGAAACCTACTAGTACACGCTCGTAATTCGGATTTCCAATCCACCAGCACACTCGTCTTTTTAACGGAACCTACAAACGCTTTGAGAGTAGTGGATGATTACAAATTTAATTTAAAAGTTACCGTATCTACTACATGTATGGGTTTTAAGGGGATATACAATCTGAGGTTTTCGGTGCGTCTGTATACAGAAAGTACGTGCGAGTCTGTAGAATGCCAATTGGGAATCATGACTGTTTTGTTGGGTTATTTATGAGTGAGAGGTATTACAACGGAGACTGACTCAACTGTAACGTATGGACTTGTGTGTGTGTGTGGATATGCCCATCGTCTCTGTGCTCTTTTTCCTACTTATATTTCCTTCTCAATCCCGTGGGTGCTTCTTCAAATGCAATATTCCACACGTTGAGCCTTGATTACTTTATGGATCTCTATGTTCTACTGTAACAACTTTCACTGCACATCATCCTGCGTGTATACAGACAGTACACCTACCAGCACTTGTCTCTGGTTAGTAGAAGATACCCCAAGTACATATGTGCATTGTAACAGCAACCCAGACCCCTATAGACAATCAAGGGCGTTTCAATTTTCATTTCCAGTAGCCGTATGCTAAGTTAGTTTGCCATTTTACTTTTACTGCTGTAACAAAATTAAATCAATAAGCGAGTGTGGTTTACACATACTTAGCTTATGCAATAGTTAGTTTAGCCACGGTATTAATTTTCAATGCAATTCTGAGCGCAGTACTGCTTCAAAATGCTCTATCTGTCGTTTCTGGCGTACAAATTCATGCATTTGGCTCTCAGAAGATAATTTCTCTCTAAGAAATCTTTATCGGTAAAAAAAGAAAGTTGAAGAGTTTTTTTTAAAAAAATGGTAGGAAAATAGTAGAATAGTAGCGAATTGTAGTATTTTCAAAGTTTGCCCTCGCTAAGAGTAAGCTTGACGCCACTGCTACAGTCTTGAGCTCCACTATTATCATGTGAGTCTACTTTTAAACAGTAGAACATACGTGTGTGTAGGGAGACTGTATAAATAGAGCGGATATATTACGACGAGGCACTCTATCAACATCAACCTGTTCATCGTCATCGTCATCCCAAAAGCAAACGAACGTCCGAAGCAGAGGTCTGGTTATACGCTTTAGATATATGTATATAGCAGTGCAGTGGCAGCTGCTATACGGTCGTTATAGTGCTCACGTCTATAAGTGTGTTGATTTAGCCACAGCATGTGTAGGAATGAAAGGAGGGAGTCATGTGAGAGAGATCCAGTCTGATTTAAATTAATGGTCAGTCCCAATTTCCTACGCAGAGCCTCTCATTCACATTCCGTAGTCATCGGACCCGTCCGGCCTGGATCAAATTTTTTCGAGCCCACTGGCTGAGGCCCGAAGGGACCCTTTTAATCCCGGCCCCAGACCCGACCGAAAACTTTGGATGGAACGAAAACCTAATGTTTTTTTTTTAAATTTCTGTAACAGCCTTGAAAATTTTGCAACGAATTAAACTAATTTAGCTTTATTTTGCGCTATAATGTTTATGGTCTTTTTATGTTATTTTATTTATTTTTCAATGTTTGTAAAAAATTCCCATGAAGATTCGAGCCATAGCCTCAACTCGTCTCGATTATGGACCGGAACGTCGTTTAGATCGGACCGAAAGCAAACATTCGGCTCGGCCCGGCCCGTTCCGACTACTGAAATTCCTTCTCAGAGCTGACCATAACAAAGCGGAATATATGTATGTATGTAGGTATAGGAAAGTGTAATATACTTATTTGTGGCACGGACACGCTATATAGATAGAGATTTATGTACTGAAACATAGAGAAAGAAGAAAGCCAGAGAGACAGAAAGTAGAGTAAGAGTTGATCCCACTTGCTCACAGGCCCAAACAATAATGATGATACCATGTCGTAAGACGCAAAGTGACGTAAATCCAATGAGAAATATTAATGCGTTTATCTTTGCATATTTATATCGTTGTACTTATTTGCGGTTTTCAAGTTTTTTAAGTACAAAACGAGGAACAGGTGTCCTTATAAGATTTTACAGTTGTTGAAACATTCAACTGATTCTTTAAACTTGTATGAATAGTTTTTTTCTCGGAAATCATTTAATTAAACATAATATACCTTTCTCTGTTTCTTTTTCCGCTAAATTATAGCAGTTACATTGAATTTTGCTTCATAAATTATGGAATCTGTAGTACTTGAAGAATACTAGTCAGTGATTTGCTATGTCTATAGGAATGTGAGAAGTAACATCTATAGATTTCTCTGCTTCTTATAAAAAGAGCGGACAGTTATGATTTAAAAGACTAGAGTAATAATACTCACCCTAGTTCAATCCACACTTTACCTGCATACTTTTCTCCCATGTATCTCACAGCCTTGTCCAACTTCTAAAATATAATGAGGGTTCAAAGTAAACCGTGTAACTTTAGCTCCTCTAGTTCCTATAGGCTATGTATGGAGGATCCCGTGGCTCTGGACTTTGGACGTTGAGCGGATAACTGAGCAAACTGTGCGATAACGATTAAACCAACGATTGAATTCTATTACCGTCCACAACTGCCAGCCACAATATTTTAAAGTCTACTTACTATTAGGCTACTCAAGCTTTCTACTTTCTCCGCTGCTTTCCCCAACCTAATCCGGCTCCCGATTTCAAAACTTGAAATTCTCAACCTCACTCACATCACAATCATCGGATCAACAGAGAAAAATAAAAACAGACCACATGTACACACATGCCACCAGACGTAGAACTAAAAATGGAAAAAGAGCCGCTGTAGCACGGTGAAAGCAATGAACTTGCCCTGGTTATCTCTTTTACACAGGGGTCTCACAAAAATGACGTCTTAAAGATTGAACTGAATGAAACTATTTCAACTTTCTTTTTGCTATAGAATCGTTATAACTTAGAATTACAATTTTTGGTTAGTGTGTAATTTATGGGAGGACCCCCAAACTTTCACATTGATGTATGGACGGACATATATAGGGATGTAGGGATGCATAATAGATATAGTGTGAGTAGTAGATCCGACCACAATCCCACTTCGTATTTCATGGAAACTAACCGAAAAGTTGAACCAAGGGGAATAGGACAAACTAATTGAATTTTCCGGCCACAGGGAAAGGAAACTAACTCTTCAGCATGTATGTATACGGGACCAGCATGTATTAATCCTTATATGTACGTATAACAACTATCCAACGTACAAAAATCATGCATTCACAACATGTATGAGATGAAAATACTTTTAGGTAATATACTTTCGCTATAGTTGTAATGCTATTAATAAGCTTATTATTATTTACTAGGGCACAATATAATGCTCGTTTTGCTTTCAGAACATAAGCAGTCACAAGTGTTAACGAAAAATGACTTTATAGAAACGTAATGCTTATAAGGGTCATTATTGCATAAACTGCTTTGTGATAGAGCATTTTAAAGTAAATCCACGATTTTTATAGAATGTTTTGAAATGGATGTCTTATAAAAACTAGGATTTAAGACAAAAAATGTTGGATTTTTTTTTATGTCGGATAATATTAAAAAATGGAAGAAAATTTGACTAATTTGAGGGCGTCGTTTATAGAGTCGTACCCAGAAGTGCTTTGTAACCTCGAAACCCCATCTCCTTTCTTTTCTGTATTGCTCATGATTCCCCAGTTTCCCTCCAATTGTGAAAATTCTGGGTGTAAGTTGTTGGAGAAGTACGTGATAAAAGCCAAATCAACTAATAACCTCTGGCCATTGCTTTCTCTCTCCATGACTAATGCGAGGGGAGAAAGAACTTGAGAATAGACTCGAAATAATCCCCTATCCACATTCATATTCAGAGTGAGACAGAGTTATATTTATACTCTCATTCTCCTTTCAAAATTCAAATTTACAATTTGAGCGTGTCTTCCAGCTAGTCCCTCCCTCCTTGCTATTCTCCTCGTCAGCCTTAAAGATAGCCTCACAAAACCCATTCCACTTCATTTCCAGCTTTTCTAATAAACTCAAGAAAAGAAAAGAAAGTACAAAAATCTATAAAGAACTTTTTCCTACTTTCTTTTTTTGATTGAAGTATTACTAGGTACGTGAACTCGGGTACTCATCGGTTTCACTAACTTAAGATTTTTTACGTTCGCTTTCACTTTTACTTTCACTTTTGCTTTCACTTTTGCTTACACTTTTGCTTTCACTTTTGCTTACACTTTTGCTTTCATCCTTTAAAACGTGGCTTAACGTTAGTGGCGGTGATTGTAGTATTATTTACAATTAAAAAAGATTACGTTCGATTTGGACTTAGTAACAGTAAAATACTTAGGACTTTAGAGAGGAGTTTAACTTGTACTTGGAAGAGTGTATAAACAAGTACCCAAGTGAGTTGTTTTATCAAACCTAATGTTCATAGTAAATACGGAAGCATCTCCGGGCTATAGTGAAAGGTAAGAATGCATTAGAAAAAGGAAGGAAAGGTTGCTATATCTATCGTATTCTGAGATTTGGGGGCAAAATAAATAGAAAGAGACAAAGTTTGTAGAAGAAAAGTATGTACACTGTAAGTGCATGAATGATGCATATGTATATTGTAGTAACTCTAATGACCCTAAATTTATTACCTCAGGGCTCACATACGTCGCTTTTACTTCGACCAACTGTAATAGTAACAAAATTGAAGGAGAAGGGCTGGCTGGACACATGGTAAGCTTTCGATGGGAGGGAAAGGCGAGTGAAAGTGACGGATGGGAAATGCATGGCTAACGAATGCCACGGTGTGCTGCACTACACGACAGCAAACGTTGCAAAAATGAGGAAAAACCTCATTTTGGGCATAGAAATGCAACAAAAATAATTACCTACTTTCTCCATGATATTTATACATTTTCCAAGTGCATTTCTTTGCTTTTAAGAAATATTGAATATGTATCGTTTTGTTGCTTCACATATCACTGATATATATATTTATGAGTGTGCTTTAATTTGTGTCTTTGGAGCTAAAATAGAAGTTTCTAGGCCGGCCTTCCCCTGTAGTTATACTTGAACCCCATTTTTTACCATAAAAACTCCGTCTCAATTGGTCAAATAAATAAATTATCAAACCTTACCATGCAGTACTTCTTCTTCCACATGTGAATCTCGGTACAAAGATAGAGAGAAGGGCAAAACAAGAATTCGAAGGATGGAAAAGCAATGCAAAAAAGATATAAACATCGGTAATCCCATTACAACTACCTGAACCAGTAAAAGTACGAGAGAAAGTAGTGGCAGTGGCAGTGGCAGTTCGACGTTAATTTCACCATCTTTGAATTTTAGGGTTTTTTAGGTTTGTAAGCATTTTAAGGGGGTTACGAGAGGGGAACGTGGGTACTTGTTACACCTGGTCTGTCGCTCTGACTCAGTCTAAGACTAAAGTTATAGAAGTGAAAGTCTGAACCATCCTCATATATCTACTTCTAGACCCACATGGTAAATGGTTAGGAATGGAACATATGCACTCGATACATCTCACTTTTACTTTCCCTTTTACATGGGATTGCTCCCATCTTATTTCTTGGAACAGCTAATGGAACACTTACATCAAATATTGAAAAGACCAAATTGTCAGGTCTGAACTGTACTCTGCCTTATAGTAAACTACACATGTCAGGAGCTTCTCTGATGAAGCAAAAAAGCCCATCGACTAAACTCTTAAATTACGATTGATCTATCTCACCACCGGTTACTTTTTGAAAATTTCGATAGAGTAAAAACAGTGTTTTGCAAGTTGTTTTAGCAAGCCATTATTTACACGATTTTAGATGGGATGAAAGTTGCACTGCTTTTGCAGACGCTGGGGAAAGTATAAAACAAATTTTTTATTGCCTTCTTAAATTATTTTTAAATCTACTATTTGAGAAATTTTTACTTTTGACTTAAATTAAACCCAACCAGGCCTTAACCAAAAACTCGATTCGCTTCTGTCCGGCCTGTTCTAAAAACTAACCAAAATGTATCGGACAAGTTGTGCGCAACCTTTCACTACTTAAGTTTTTAGCATGTTCTTGTATTTTCATTTTCATCATTTTCAGGGCTGCTAACTTCGTTTTGTTGGTTCGTTGGCTGAGTAGATCACTAACGGGTTGGCTGAACAACTCTTTGCCTCTTTGGCGTGGTAGTAACACGAGCATTTTGAGAAATAGGACAATTTATTTTACATTTATACTTTAGAGGCTCCACTCATTCAAAAGTAGGTAGTTTCATTCCTTTGAGTCGGGCATTATAGAAATTGTCAAATTCGATCATTGGCAATAATTTTTCCTTTGGAGCACAAGTACGTGGTACATGGGGAACTGTACTTCATAATTGAGTGAAAGTCAAGTGAAAGTGGAGTCAAAAACGATATACACTTGTGCCTTGAAGAATGTCCAAGTGCTTCAGTTCAATGAATGCTTTTTGAAGGTGGGGTTGGGTCATCCAAAAATTACGTTGTGAAAGCAGTGAAAGCACCTACGCAGGTATTTCAGGGGCTATAAAGTCATGCTCCTAAGGAAATAAGCCAGTTTAACTCTTAAAATGTTGCAATACTAATGCGTAATTATGTAGCGATTATTATTATTATCTTATGCAAATTTTAAAACGTCTAAGTGCGTATTTTGTCAAACAATTCAATTTAAAAATATCAACAAGTAGTACAAAAAACTATTGGTCAGCCTAATTCTGTATTCTTCAAAGCTAAGTATATGTGTAGCTTTACCAGTTTACGTACTGTTAATATTTGAAATACAACCGCTTTCAGAATTTATGCAAGATCCCTTTCAAGCCCTTTACAAGGACATTTACTGCAACATGTAACAGTATTTGTATTTGCCATTTTTAGCTGTAGTTTGCGGAGCCCTTATTACATATGAAGAGGCTCCTTGTGGACCTCTGTTACTTGGTGGAGCATGCTGATGGGATTAAAGAGGGATAAAGATTCAGTTTCTTCTTTTGTTGGCTGTGTCGAGGGTGTAGAAAGTGAATTCTATACCTGCAAAATATGTAGCGAATTACCAAAAAAAGAGGAAAAAATAGGGAAGCGAAACCATAAACGGTCTTCACTACCAGACACTACACCCACTCAATTCACTTCACTCAACTTCACTTGACTTTTCCACCAACGCAACGCAACGGACGGACGAACTCACGATCAGTCCTGTCAGCATCTTCTGACGAGGCTATGATCTGACATGAATGCAATCCTCAATAGGTGTATGCATATAATCAATTCTCTTGCAAGACACATACATCCCATTTGTTTTTTTTAAAGATTCAAAACGCCTTATTTTCTTGTTTTAAAAACCCCTCCTACTTTTTTGAAACGGTCCAAAGATTACCACCAATAAGTGTATGCCTATTTGAAACGTTTTTGGTTAACGTATTCGCAACTGGGAAACCATAGAAACAATGCTTTACAAAAGTACTTTTTTCTGGAAATTTGCTTTTCAAAATGGTCAAAACTAGAAATACTATCTTCAAAAGCACTCCAAACAAACAACTAAGACTTTCAAAAACGTCAAAATTAGAGATTAGCATTTTCACAAAGGTCAAAACAAGGAATTAGCCCTTTCAAAAAGATATAAAACAAGGAATCAGCACTTTCAAAAAGATGCGGATGTAAAACAAGAAATTAACATTTTCTAAAGCACTCAAAACCATAGCAACCCAGATTTTCAAAAAAGCTCAAAATTAGAAATTAATAGTTTCAAAAATATGCAAAACAAAAAATTTAACACTTTCAAAAAGATGTAAAACTAGAAATAGTACCGTTTCGAAAAGGTTAAAACAAAGGAAAGTGTTTATTTTTACGTTTGAGTGTTGGCAAGCGACGATCTTTGATTTTGAGAATAACTGAAGATCCAGATATAAGTGATTTTGCCTCTCAAGGTATGGTGTGTTATCGAATTCTGCCTGCCTGTAACGACGAACACGAAGGCTTGCTCAACTTGGTATGGCTACTTGAAAAGTTTCTCTAGTACAATCCCAACCGAGTAGCCCTTACGTAAAGACCGTGCAGTCCATACAGAAGATATATAGTTTAATGGAATGCACTACAGGCCCTGTAGGAAACCGTATTATTACACTCTGGACATGGAAATGCAAAGTTTGGGAATTTGAAGGAGGTGAGTGAGGAAGTTGAGTTGATGTCAAAAAAGTGGAAAAGAGCTTCAAGTTTAAACTTGTCAGCTTTGAAACTGGGCCGCTTCAACTTTCCATTTGCTTCCCTTTCACATTTTTTTTTCCTTCCAGAGGGTAAGGCCAAAAGTCAAGTCGAAGTCAGAGTCAAGTTATGAACTGAATGATTATTTGCGGCTTCGAAGGAGTTGAGATGAGGACGTCAAAAAAGAGACAGAAAAAAGAGAGAAGGGACTTTTCATAAATTCTTTTTTTTGGAGCATTTTTTCGATGTTTTAAAGAAAAAAGTCTAAACTTATCGTTCTTTGGCTAAACTGATATTGGTAGAGAGGGAAAAGCGTTTCACAAAAGTGCAAACATAGTTTGTGAATGGCCCTCAAATGGACAAAAAAATAAGAAAAAATTGAAGGCATGTGTGTTGACATTGACGAGGGGGAAACGTGACGTGGGATGTCATCACCATGTGCTGCACAATCTCTCACAAGATCACGCAACGTACTTTTTTTATTTCTTGGGAGCCACACATTTTATTTTTAAAGGTACATATATGAGAGGTACCAGATACTACCGTAGCATAGTTTCGTCTTTATTGAAAACACATGGGGCAGGAGCATACTTGTAGAATATTTTGGAGAAGATTGTTTTACTAAAATTAGAATTTATGAGATTTCCTGACCCAAGTCACATTTTTTCGCACATACATATTTGGTAATAAAATGTAATTCATAATTTCAATAATTTGTGACTAGCCCCCAAGTCTCCCGATGTCTACTTGTCCATTGACATTGACTGACGGAGGTAATTCTACTTCTCTTCCACCATCACGATTCATCAGATGGAAGGAGAAAGTAACCAAGAATTTCCCCTTTTGCATTTTTTTCTTGCCCTGTCAGACCAGTGAGCTTTCAATTTTTCTGGAATTAATATTTTTTTTTTACTCCTTTACCAAGGACCTTTCAACTGTATTGAAAATGATTTGGAACGAAATGGAATTTATGTGAATGACGGGATAGGAAGCACAATAGTAGTGGAATCGGCATTTGGAATTTTAATTAAATTTTATATTGTACTGGGATTGTGAGGCTGCCTTCCACTGCCATTTGTGGTTCTTAATATAGCAGTGAATATATATCAAAGTCGAGTCTCGTTATGCAAATCTGCTCGGCTCACATCAGCTTTTTCGTATTAGTTCTGAGAATTTCAAACACGAGACTGAAGAAAGAATATATAATTGTGTACGCAGTTGCCTTTTATAAAACTAGTAAAACTAAAAACTTGTCCGTTATTTTTCGCACGTAATTTTTAAAAGTTCTCTTGGACGGCGCGTATAATTATGAAGAATGTATGAACTCACCATCAAGAGAGCGCATAAGTCCATCGAGTTGGAAGAATTCAGCTTCAGACCGAAGTCTTGCTTTCTCATGGAAATTTTCCGGTAGAACGACGATTTGATTCCTCAAATAGTCCAAAACGTACCGAAATAAAACGCCGTCTCTGTCAATGAATATTTTACCTTTGGAATCTCGTGGAACTGCCTCCAAACCTGATAATTAAAACAAACAAAATACATTAAATGGATTTGACAGACATTTTTAAAGCATCTAATTATTGTAATGCAAATACTTTCAGCAGCAGGCATTACATCAAGCCATAAAATATGTAGCTACGTCTGCTACAATACAATATGATGAACATAATATTCAAGCAGTTTGTGTGACCCCAAATTCTGATTTTATTTTTTAAACACTGAAAAATGAAATGTGTAAAAGCTAAAGAATAGCTCGGAGAAAGTGAGAGAAAGTTTATCGATGGCCAGTCTGAAGATTGATTGGGAAGGAGCAATAAAGTGTAAATGAAAAAAGATTTCCAACTACTTTCACTGCCCTTTCTCCCGTTTCTCGTCATGTGTCTTATGTCATCCTGAGTAGTTCAGTGTGGGAATTTCTTATACTTTCATTAAGTTTTCACTTTCTTCCTAGGAAAGTGAAAGCTAAAGACAGCTGGCCAGGGCAGGGAAAAAACATAAGCTCTCTCGACTTGAACATGTGAACCCTATTTGGCTTTAAACTTTCATATTTGAGACCAAGGGTCAAGAAGAGAAAGCTTCAACTTTCACCAGATTTCCTACAATTCAATATTTGTACAGCTCTAGTAGTGAGCAAACTTACAGTGATAGTAGTTCATATTGTGGGAGTATATAAAGCCTTGCTTTGGAACATTACAGTTATTACATCATACAATTGACTAAAATTGTATTTTTTCTGTTCTCAAAATTGCTTTGGTATACGTTAGTTGTTGGTAATTTTGAAATTATGATTAAAACTTAAAACAAGGTAAAGCTAACATTTTTCTAACCCGTAAGTATGATCATACTGTGCTTGAAACATTGGTCGTATTTTAACCAAAATATTTGGTTGGCCCCGTATTTATTTGAAGTTTTGCAGTTGAAGGGATACATACCGTTTTATTTGCTTATATATCCTTTGCTTGCATGGTAATCGCTGTGATGGGGATATTAGTATGACTCGTTGTGTATATTGACATTTTGGGTCGCTATGGTAATGGTTACGGTAATTGAAGTGCACTGTAGTACAAGAGAGGGGAATGCAATCTAACTGCCAAAATAATAAGTCGCTCTTAGGCTTTAGCAACGTGGCTAAAGTCATGTAGGGTATGAAACAGTGCATTGCTTTCTCTTTAATATGAGCCAGAGCCTCTTATAATGAACAATTTTGTACTCTAATAAAAAGAAATACATGCTAGATATGGGTTTTAAAATCCTCTTTTATACGACTGTTTAAAGCATTATGTGAAAACCTGCTTTTACAAAATTATTTCAATACTATGTAAAACATAGTTCAGATAATGTTATAGTTTATAGCACTGTTAATGGAATTGGTTCTTTCTATGTAACTATGTATGTGTTTTTACTTCAAAAATTGATATATAAATAAAAATGTGTGCAATTTGATTTGATTTTTCATCAGTGAAACCTCTTTCACTGTCTTTATAATGTGTTAAAATAGCCTGAGTGGCCGTGCACATATCGCTGGGGAAAGTAGTGACAGTTTATGTTGAGTTGAAATTCAGTTGAGTTGTTGATAAGATCAAACTGTCTGGATGCTTATGACTCGCCTTCTCTTGTTGTAGTCTCAAGCCATCTAACTTTCCAAGTGAAAGTCAACGAGAACTTTCTCGAGAATCCCAAATAGACTCAAGTTTCTCATCCTTTCTCTCTCATGTAGTCTTTTATTTAATTTATCGTTTCTATTTTCAGTATTCTCCCATTTCTTTTTCAATTTTTCACATTCCATAGGATCATCACGATACGACTGTAATGATGCTTCAGTCTCAAATTTCTCAAAGTATTTCAGTTGAATATGTGTTGCTTTTGGGTATTTTTTATATAACTGATGGTGATATGCCCTCTATATAATATGGGCTGTTAAAATCGATAACTTTTATATTTTGAGGAAATAAAAATGAAGCGTTAACAAATACCATTGTTTAGTACCAATTTTCATTTTGCAGTTCAAACTGCTAGTGATTATTTTGTTCTACGATTCAAGTGCATCAAAGCATTATGGGTTATGTTTTATAATTTCTGTATAATTATGCCCATTTAAATGTAGTCATTGGCTCCGTTTATGTAAAAAGCAAAACAAAACTTTCCTTAATCAACCTTTATACAGACACTGAAGGTATGTGGTATTAAATGTCTTTTCCCCAGGAAAAATGGATTTTGACATATGTAAGTTAGTGCTTGCTTACTTCTTTCCGTTCTGTGTGTATATTTTTACAGAATTAGATTGAATTGACATTGGCAGTCTGCTTCGCTCCTCTTGATAGCCTTTCCGCTACGGCTTTCTCTACTTTCTTCTCTGGTCGTATTTTATTTTTTCTGCCCTTGCACTGCATTACAAGAAGGGACGAAGGCCATTGTATTGTACTGTATAATGGACTGAAATTGTATAGTAAACGTTGACTGTCGCCCCTGTTGCTGTGTGTTGTGATTGTGGGAGAAAGGCGATGCCGATGATCGGAATGTTGTTGATTTTGATTCTTTGGTACTTTGATGCGCTGGCATTGCGAACTACAATTTCATTTCATTTCTACACAAGACATACATCAATCTTACTTTCTCCTTTCATCCCTTCACACAGGCGGACAGACAGACACATGGACATTCACTTTCGCTCGTGCTTTCACCATTCAACTACAAACTACTACTATTCTATTTCTTGTCACGGAGGCTTTTGTACGTCATTTCCTCCTTCTATTTATTTTCTTTCCCTCCAATACATCCCTTCCTTTATCAAAGTTAGTTTTCCTCGTAACTTTCACCAAGATATTCACAAGACTGCACCAAATAAATATGTATGATATACCAATTTTAGTAAAAAAAAAATAAATAAAACGAATTCTAGGGGTGTTGTTTTCAAAAACTGCAAGAATTACGAACGTGAACTGTCAATTGTATGAGTTTGATCTTAAGAGTGTTTTAAAATGGCCTTAGTTAGTTAGCTTGTGAAAACACCTGCAACATTTTTTTCACTTGTTTTATAGAAATAGGTGTAAATACAGCTGCCGTTTTTACTCCAAGATCATTTAGAGGCGACAAAAATTGGTAAAATATTGGAATCAGTTAATTTGGCTGGTGTATGTAGCACACTAGTAGAAAAAAGGGACGTGTATGATTTGTGTAAAAGGAAAGTGAAGGAGAAGACAAGTGAGGATCGTGAGTTGTGAAACCCAAGAAGCCATTATGGTCATTACTTTCTACACTTTAGCTGGACGGGGAAGAAGGACGCTGTCTACTTCTACAGGGCTTGCCAATATTTCCTCTACTATACCACTATATCTATGTGAGCATCTGTGTCTATCAGTTTCCTAATATCCACATTCATATCGCTCACTCTCCCTACTACACTGCACTCTACTGCACTGCCTTCTACTCCCTGCTGCACCACTGCATTCCTCAGTACTACACCTATATTTCAAGCTTTCACTTTATCGGATAGAGAGTGGCATATTTATATAGGATAAATGTAAGAGGCTGTCGGCCTGACTTCTCAGAAAGGAAAATAATATATGAAATCGGAGAAACTAAAATGGCCATTACTATATATTGGGTGCCGCTGCCACTGCACTGAAGGAACAAAGTTAAGTATATGCAGTATTTCGTGAAAGCAACGGCTGTGACCCGCCCAATAATGTTATAAAATGACCTTAGTTTGAAATTAGTCGTTCTGCTTCCTAAGAGAAGGCGTCTTGTCTACAAAGATGCGGCACTGTCTCCAAAAATAAACGTGAGTATTGTATGCGTGCATTACATGTATTTAGAAGGAGATTTGTGACAAGTGGTCAGAAGGCAACCTGATCTTAGTCGTGTGTGGGTCTGCTTCTGGTTTTCCTTTTTTCCCCTTTTTTATTTTTAGTACGAGCATTAGCGTTGACTTTCTCCTTTTAACTTTCTCCTTGGCATTCACATTCTCCTTAACTCTGAAATGGTAATGGAATGTCAAGATGAAAGATTCAAATCATATCCTTTTGCTTCCATTCCATTCCCTGGCAGCTCCATTGTCATTTTCATCCTCGTTGTCATTGTCATTGTCATTATCATTACTGTTACCATAGAAGTTCTATATGCAGGTTACTGGTATTTCAAATAGGGAACAACAGGATTAACCGATGGAATAAAATGGAATGGAATCTTCAATATGGCGGCCGAAGTACAAAAACAAGTATAATAAAAATGTGGAAGCAAAAAGAGACGGAGAAGCTCTTCTTTCAAATGTTGCAATTATTATTGCACTTTCCTTTGTTTAATCTTTCGACTTCGGTCGTGTTAAGTTTGCTTCACTTTTGCGTTAGGAATTCGGAGAAAGTTGCATTGTAATGTACAATTCTGGCCGGAACGAGGATTTCAAAGTGGAGGAAATATCGATTGTATTGTTGTACTTACTGAAAAGATTGTAGACATTTTTACTGTCATTTCTTGTAGGGAAAGCACAGAACTAGGACTGTAAAAATTTATTTTGTAAACACACATTTGTTGTGTGCAATTGTGGATTAATACCATTAAGTGATAATGCACTTAAACTAACGTCGTTTTTAATTTAATTACTTACAATGCTGTTTTAAAAACAGTGAACAATCCGATTTTCAACATTTTCGAACCGTCACTATTTTTGTCCGATCACCAAAACCAGGATTCTGTGAGTGTGTGAACTAAATAGAGAATGCATATATGTGTGTATTCATAAGCCTCCAAAACCTTTTTTGTGTATCTAGCTTTTAATATAAGCCTTTCACCAAATTTGGTAGCCATAGCAATGCAACACAGGAGTATTTGCAGTTGGACTATAAATGCTATATACACAAGAGAAAATTCATATATTATGTATCTACCATGTAAGTGCAGCTCGATATATGGCTTGTGGCTATATGTTCTCGTTGTATGCTTCACGTTGAATCCATGCGTGATAAAAAAAATAGAGAAAGAGCGAGTGAAGAGGTCTTTAGAAAAATTCCAAGCATGATTCACACAGTATATATAACATAACTGCAATGTTTACAAGTGCCTGAAGAAAGTCAAGTGAAGTGAAAACCATCAAAATCATACCCAACGAGAGAGAGAGAGAGAGAGAGCAAAAACCAAAAAAGCAGAAGCAAATGCAAACGAAACCCTATAGCATATCTCACTTTACTTTCCCTCGCCCTTTATATTTAACTCTTGCTTTCACTTTTATTCCAGTCCTTTTTTCATTCCAAAACTATTCCATCTGACTTTCTCTCTCCTCCTTGTCAGTCTTTTCGTCTACAAACGTCCAAGTGAAAGTGAATAAAACCGTGCCTAGACTTGTTCACGCACGCTTCATGTGAACTTCCCTTCCTATCCGTTTCTGTTTTCATTTTCGAGTTTGTTCTTATATAGAGTTTTGTTGGCGATTTGGTTGCTTTCCCTTCTCTTTGCTTTCCCACCTATCAACAATAATCCCGTCTTTGCGCGATGTAGTTTTGACTTGGGTAGTGGTATAGCTCAGGTTTTTGCAAATCTATATCTGTCTCCAGTTTTCTCCATTGCAGTTGTAATGGTAATGGTATAGTAATGGTAATGGGGCCAATGCCACCACTACTTCTACTACGGCTACGCTCACTGCCACAGTCACTGCCAATGCCGGGGGAGCACTGTTGATTTGAGTGGGGTAAAATATGAGAAGGAATGGAGGGAAAATGTGATAATCCGCCTACAGTCATTACGTCAATAGGTTAATGTGACACGGTGTATTTTTCACATGCAGTATCACGATCCATCTACATACATGCTGAGCGTATGCGAAAGCAATTTAGAAAGGGAATGAGTTGAAATTTATTTACGAAGGAATACGGGAGGGAAAAGTCAAACGGTATGTAGGTAAGAGAAAACGTTGCGAAGATGATATAAGGAAATATTGTTTTCCTTAATAACATTGTAGTTTTTAATAATAGTCTATTTAGTGCGGATAATAATATAGTGTTATTGAGATATAATGAACTACCCATTACATGTAGACTTCCTATATTATTACTCCTCTTAGCGTATAAAATTAAGAAAGCATGTGTGTTTGTCTAATTTCTTGCTTCTGTCCTGTGGACACAATGCAACTTACTAAGTTGCTTTAAACTAATTGTAAGTGACATTAAAATTGTTAGTTATTACAAAGTTTATTAAGCCCAGTTTGTAAAAATAGAATTGCGTATTCGGAGAAAGTTGGGGTAAGAACAATGCAATAACTAACAGAACATAATACCAGAAAACTATGCTCAAATGATTGCATTCATCTAGAGTAATGGAATTTTATATTTAATGGAAATCTCGTTTAAAATGGAATTGTTGTTTCACAACTTTCCCCTACCTCGTTCCACTAATTATATTAACCTCTAGAAACAGACACTACTACGTAAATGGAATCAGTGTTGACAGTAAGTACAACTTGCTCTTTCGTATTAAATTTAAGCATATTCACGATGAATACAAATATTTGAATTGAATAGATTTGGTAGACAATGGCAGAGACAAAACGTTGAGTTTTAACCTTTCTCCGGCTATTGGAAACAATGAATAGGGAAAGCGGGTGAGGAGAGTGAAAGAGAGAAGGCGTATGGAAGTAAATGACAAAAAAGGAAGGACAAGAACAAGTCCTATAATAACAAGAACAGTAGCAGTCGCAACAACAACAATATAAACAGAGAGGCAGAAGGGAGACATTCGAAACATTCAAATGGAAACATTCAATCAATTCAAGCAGCTCACGACTCAAGACACAAAAGGAGAAAACTCAGACACGGGGCTCAATGCTCACAGCAGTGCAGTGCTCAAGAGCAGGACTGAAATAATAGCACCAGCACTACAAGAGAAAGCAGAGAAAATACATGTAGATTTTCTCTTTGGGCTTAGACGTGACTCTGACTATTGCTCCTATGTAATTATTGGAGAACACATCAATATATCAACAGCAAACAATTCACTGTACAGTACATTGCATCGGGGTACGAGAGCTATCCAAAACTTACTTTATTGTGTTTCACTTACAATACTTTAAAGAAATTAAGGCTGCTTTAGCTTCAAAATGGATAAAATATTAAAAGTGCTTATAGGACAAAGGAAAAAACAGCGTGTAAAATATTGTAAATTAAACAGTGTTTTTAATTTACTAAAATAAATGTAAAAATTAAAATATTAATTTCATTTCATGTTTGATTACTGTAAAAAAAAGTAAGCCACAGACTTGAGGTGAAAGCTCGTTAAGATGTTTTTCCATGGCGTCATAACTAACTAGCCCCGTAGACTTGTTCGTATATGTTCATAGTGGTTCCTAACTGTTAGCTTTTGGCAAAGCATCGGCATTAGATTTTGGTTTACTTTTCCCACTTACTTGCATTCTCCTCAAATATACTGTAGCTCTAGAGCTCGCGATCTATAAGCCTATGGCGTACATACTCAGGAATAGAGTATCAGAGGATTCTAGTATCCCCGTACATATGGTACTACGATAACTTTCAAGAGGAGAAATCACCAAGGGAAAGCGGGAGAAAGCAACCATGGAGAAAGTCAATAGTTCCATCCAAGCGTAGTTGATTCTTTCGTTTACTTCCTTTTGCTTCGAACTTTTTCACGTATGTACGTAAAGATATAAAAGGCTACCATCAGAGCAGCTATGTATGTAGTATCTCTTTCTATCACTATGTATGCAAATGCAATAGCAATGTACTCCCACTGGGTACCGAGTACAACACAATAAAAATGTATGCCCAAGACTGGGAGTACCATGTGTAATAATACATTGCTGACGGTAGCCAGAGGCCTATAGGGTGTATGCCAAAGGTATACCACGAAAATGTTATATAAACTCGACCACTATGTAGTCTGTAAATAGTTAAGGGCTCATTCCTGTTTCGAGACTTGTGTATAAGTGTAGTTGTACGTACATCCAAGCATAGACTATGTGCCTTGTGGTAGGATTTTCTAAAAATAAAAAACAAACTTGAATAATCGTGAAAGCAGAGTCGATAAATTGTTAGATGGGTTGCTCGTGGTGGTTGTATTTAATGTTGCTTGTTTGGGTTAAATTAATTCCGAGTTTTCGATTGTTCTCTTTAACGGTAAGTGAAATTTCCTACAAATGACTACACTAGTTACAGAACGTGGAAATTATTTGTTATTGTTTCAAACGTATCGATCACAATTTGTTTTCTTCATCACAATGGCCACATGGTAAATAAAAACAAGGAAACGTCAATAAGGAGAAAGTCAAAAAGTTGCTGAGATAAAATTAGACAGGAAAACATTGCATTCATTGTTTGCTTAATGTAATTTGGGCTTAAATTAAGGCATTTAGGTAGCCTTTTAACTTTAACTATAACTATACTCCAAAGTTTAAAATTACCTTGTGAAAACATTTCAGCCAGTCGGCCAGGTTCCCGTTTAACTGTGCTCAGTTGTGTAGCGTAGAAAACACCACCAACATTAAACTCCACAACAGGATCGTTTTCCATGGTACTGATATTTTACCTTATCAGGAGGCTTCCTTCAATTTCTCTATTTCTTTCTTCTCGCCTTCGAAACCCTGTTTTATTTTCTCTAATTATTTTAGAGCAGTTGTACCATGTATAGCTAGAATGTACTGGCTTACAAAGTACGTCAGTATCCAATTGTTCAATTATTTTTCTTTATCGGAAAGGGTACAGAAAGCGCTGTAAAAGTAATTTTTGTGATAGTTTTCAAATGTGTTTACATTGAGTCCATTTAGTTTAATGTGTGGAACGGTGTTATTCTCTATATAGAATTAGCAACAACTTTCACTGTTGAATATAAATCGACTATTTGGAGAAGAGCATGGGCTATAGAGTGTTGTGGATGACGGGGGAACTCTGGCACTTGTTCTCTCTCTTTCTCCTGGCACTGTCACCGCTCTTGTTGTTCTTGCTATTGCTTTCTTCCTCCCTTGCTTTCCCTTTACTATTTCCTAGTGTATTAGTCTTAGTTGTATCATGAACATGAACTGAATTGCTAGACCACTTCCTATTAACTTGTCCATTAATGCTTTTGCAATTCTCATAAAAAGTTTAGGTCTCCTTTTTCAAGTTTTTTCTTGCCCTGTTGTTGTTGTTGAGAGTGAAAGTGGAAGAGAAAGTGGAAAGGGATTGAAAATCTATCGATTCCTATTTATATTGCTTAGCTTTCGCATTAACGTTAGTTTTAGCAGTGGAACTTTCTCTGTATCTGTCTAGTTCAAAATCCTTGTGTCTGTCCCTTAGATCTGTGCGTATGTTGTGCAAAACCTGCCTTTGTTTTTGTTGTAGCTTTTCTTTGAGGTTATAATGTATCGTCTGATGTGAATAGAAAGCCAACGGCACTTCTTTGTGTATCGGTACGATTGTAGACAATTCTGCGACAGTTTTTGTTTGCTTTTATTTACTTTTGCCTGCTTGCTTTTTTTAAGTCCACCGATTACAGTGTATTAGTGGAGAGAAATTTGGCAATGGATCTGCGTACGGTTTGAATCATACACACACAGATATAGAATATATACTGATTGGTTATTCATGCGGAATTTAACTCTAGAGCACTCACTTGCTTTTACGTCTTTTTAAATTTAAACATTCACAGACTGCACATAGGATTTATTTGTGTATACTTTCCTGTTATATTTTTTCTTTGGTAAATTGATTTTTTGAATGTGGTCCTGTTAGGTACAAATATCACACCAATGATGTATAGATTTTTGTAAGTATTCTACATTTATTTTTGAACAAAGTAGCACACAATGTTGAATTAGTTTAAATTACTTTCAGTTGTTATTTATTTTCGATTCTATTTTTGTTGGACCGCAAAATGTAGCGAAACCAAAGCCAATACGGAATTCACCCCCAAGGGCTTGAAGGAAGTAAGATTGATGCTGGATTTTGGTTCAGTTTTGGCGTACTTGTAGAAATCCCTAACAGACCGAAATCGAATTTAGAATCAAAATTGCATTGAAGTTCAGGTCGGAATTGGAATGTTCCAAAGTTTAGTGTGTAGAGACGGAGAGAAATGGAATAAATGCTCCAGAGGAGAAAGAAAGAGTGATGATAATTACTTTTTAGTTGGGAGTCTATGGTCTGGTTTTAGGAATTTAGCGATTTTATTCCTTTTCTCCGTTTTCCGCTTTCTGCTGGAGAAAGTGGTCGTCCGTCTATCTGTCTATCTTGTCGAAAACTTTGTGCTCAAGTACAATTAATATCCAGAAGGTATACCCATACGGTAGATTTAAAAGTGGTAGCAGTCGTGGTGGCGGTGTCGATCTTGGTCTGGTCTTGGGCTTTGGATTTTACTTACATTCCAATGAAATGTGCTTTCTCTTTTCAATGCAATGCAATCCAAATCCAAAGGCTTGACAGGTACAATAGAATGGAATGGTACTGCTTTAGGTTCTAACAGTGGGGCTGGCACGATTCTCCTAGCGTTCTTTTTGGAGAAATTAGAAAGTTGAATTCAATGCAGAGTTATGTACAGAGCTGCTATACAGTACGGAAAAGTATGGCATACACTACGGTATGTTCGAATGCGGAATTTCGCTTTTACAGGGAATTGACAATTGACAATATTCTACTTTCTCCCGCCAAATATTTCTCCTTTCTCCAGCAATTTTCTTCTTCGGTCTCAAAAGATTTCCAGATAGAATTCCTTTTCTCTGAAGTGAAGGTAGTTGCTTAGATTGGGAGTCGGGTAGTAGTTTTGAATTGAAATTACACACAAGAAAGCCTTCTCCTTGGCGTATACTTATGGTTAATATCTTTGCCTTTCTTTTTCCTTTTTGCCGTCCCTCAGTCTATGCTTCTGCCATATGCTTCATCAACTTTTACTTACACAGAGAAAGTGACTTTCTTTCTGAGGTTTGGCTTTGGTTTTAGTGTTGGTCTCAAGATTATAATTTTACTTTCACTTTGCTTATGTTTTCGTCTGCTCACTTTTTCCTTCTCAATTCTGGAGTTTTTACTATGCTGTGCCGTAGTTATGTGTTTTCCTATGATCCAATTTTATGTTTTTACCTTGTCGGCTTCCTCCGTTTGTTGCTGCGTTGTAGATCCGCTTTACTATTTTATTTTCTTTCCATCAAAAATAAAATAGTTGGGTCAAAATAGAAAAGTGGTAGCACTGAGTATAATAGTGGCTTGAGATCGACGTGGAGGGTGGTCGATGGTAATGGGAGTGAGAGAAAGCTACAGAGAAAGTCAAAGCCGATCTTGAAGCCCGCAAACGTCAACAAGTTGAAAATGGACAAATGGCTTGATACATACAACCGGTTCTAGACAATCTAGACACAATTACTCTCTATTTTTTTTCACTGACAACTTTACTTTCTCTAGCCTTCACCAAGGGTCAAAAGGGGGAACCTTGTATTTAAGGATAAAGTATTAGTGAAAATATTTCCTCTAAAAATATTTTCTTTTTGCTTTGCTTTCTCTTTTTTGACCGTGCGTGTCAAATTGCCCAAAGAAGTTCCAGATAGTTGTGAATGGTTTCTGGTGTCAATTGTACGGAATTTGTGTACGCCTGAGAGCGTGTGTCCTTTGCGCTTTTGTTTTTTTTGTCCGTTGCTTGAGAAGGAGTACGGAAAGGAGATGTGAGTCCTTTCTACTTCGTGTCCTGGAAGGGAGTGAGATTTTTCATTGGAGAACAAGTCGGGTCTATCTACGAGCTCTCGCATGTAGTTTATTCGGTTCTACTCCTGCTCTGCTGCTGGTACAACTACTGCCCTGTTCAGTCTTTATGCCAGTGAGTGAGTGAGTGAGGCAGTCAGTCAGTCAGTCCACGTAGCTCGGCGTTGTATTCGGACAGAGTCACTCCACTACTACTTTTGCTTTTGCTTCCACTCTGGTCTTTGCTTGGGCCTCTGGTTCTTCTTCTCTGCTCTTGCTATGCACACTATGGGTGCTGAGACTGGTGTTGGTTGAGGCCATTCAGCTTTTAATGCATAGTAAAGAAAGGGAAAGAAAACAAGCTGAAGGGAAGGGGCAAAAGCAAGAAGCAACGTACCCACGTACAAATAAACGTTTTATTGAAAGCATTGTAAAATGTGTTCTTTTGCAAATAAGAATTATTAAAAATTAACTTGTTAACAAAAGATATTTTTTTAAAACAATACACTTCTTTTTTTTTAACTAAGCCTCGTCTCTCTAAAATGGAAAATAACAAAACTTATTGCTTCCTTATATGATGTTTAAATTTTTTTCCCTTTTCTTGTCTTTACCGTACTAAAATTGTTACAATTTCGTTTTACAAAGAAATCAATACTAGAGTTTATTTTAATCCAAAAGATTATGTTCCAACCCTCACCACAAAATATGACTGTATGCGCCACTGACGAGGGAAAGGACAGGACAGGGAGAAAGAGCAAGAGAGACAGACAAGTTTAGACGGGAGTCAATGGAATGCTCTGTAATGCAAGACCAGTGCAATGTGTGTAGTGTAGTAGGAAGCCTACTGGTTCTCTCTCAGAATAGCTTACCATGTTGGCAGCTATCGATCTAGCCAACTCACTCTATACTCTACAGAGCATAGTAACTATACAGCATACTACTTTCGTCTACAGCTATAGCCCTAGTTATATGCAACTTCATGCATACTACATGCTCTCTCCACTGCCGCTTCTACCTTCATCTTGCTTTCTCTCTCACATTTCTCTCCAGTTTTATACTCTAAAACCAAAGAGAAAGCGATCCCTTACAGTGTCTCCGCCGTTTGGATGTATGTACGTGCCCATATAGTACTCAACTCTTAGCATGGCTATAGTAATGTTTGAATTTTAGACTATCGTTTAGACGAACTAAGCGTATACGCACATAATTATTGACGCAGTCATGTAGGCAGAGACAGAGTGCTTTTTTTAATCGAGACTATATAGGTGTTTTACATGCTACGCACTGACACTCCGATCATATTATGGGGCCTTCCAGATGTTATGAGGGGTGAACTGAGTTGAGAAGTTAACAGACCAAAAATTGGAAGCTTTATAAGTGCGTTTCTGTAAAGGTTGGAGAAAGCATAAAAATTGGTACTAAGGTCTTTCTAGCTAGCTTACAAGTAAAATTGTTATATTTGTAAAAACATTTTGCTCCTAGAGACACACTTTATAATAAAAAGTGAAAGCATAAAGGTGAAAGCTCGAAGGTGAAAGTTTGAAGTGTGATACCTGCATTTAAAAACATATGCAGCGTATTTAAGCATTCGAAAAATGCAAGGGTTCTGTACGTACACTTGTGATATCATAAATAAATTGTCCCTTGTGCTGAAAAAAGCAGTGTCTATGCACATGCAGCA
>JAQFZC010000999.1:0-36062 GCA_034695205.1 Dicyrtoma fusca | reverse complement strand
TATTTTTTCTTTTTATTATTTTTGAGGCCTACCCACAATCTCGCAATGCTAAAAACATTACGCAAATGCTTATCTGTGCGTACTATAACCATTAGTTTCGTTTAGCCCACTGATAAAATGCATTCGGCAATTTATGGGAGACCCCCACACTAAATTGACACTGCAATGTTAAAACCCTATGGACGGACTGGGCACCACCGGACGCTGGACGCAACCGGACGCTGGACGCAACCGGACGCAGGACGCAACCGGACGGCAGCTCTTTTAATAGTATTAGATATTGACACAATAAAAAGTATTGCTTACTAACTTTAGCTTCCTACAAATTCAGTAAGTTACTATCGCTACTAGAAAAGTTTGGAAGTACATAAATGTATTCAATTATATTTCAAATTACTTCATAAATTTGGTATATTAACATACAGCTAGCTAAAATATAGAAAAATCGTAAACACGATCCTACTATAAATTGCTAATAGTCTAGTTAGTGAAGACAGTTACGCAGCACGAACTAGATCGTGTTAAACTTAGATCGGTTGTTACAATTTTCAAAAGAAGCGAATTAAGTTTTGCGTAAATTGTTTCCTTGGTCTGTACCCAGTAGACAACTTTCGGGTTCGCCAGACCTTGGTTAAACTTGCGGGTGTATCCATGATTAACTTTCCTGTTATTAAGTTATCAATGATTAGCGTGTGAAATCAGCTCTAACCGTGGGTTAAAACGATTTTCATTTTAACTACACTATTATTGTTTGCTAAAATTCGGTCATTCGAAGTTGTGACTTCTTGAAGAAATGAACATTCGAAGCTGAGGCTTTTCGAAGTCGTGGTTTCGAAGATATAGTTTCGAAGTGGCGACCGATTACCGTACTAAAGGCCCGTTTTTTGCATTAGTTATTTACCCCTTTGGGCTGGCATCCATGGAACTGAAAATTTGGACTTTATTTTAGTGCAACAGGATTTGGAGTTCCGATACATTAAGGTTTGCTACATGTGCAAAAACTATTGGTTGCATTTCGTAAAGTCAGGATGTACGTAGTGTGCGCATATTTTTAGTTATAAAGTTAGTTATTCTTAACCATAGTTAACTACAGTTAACTATGGTTAAATATTAAATTTACAAGTGAAATCAAGGTCTAATAAGTTAATAATTAATTAAGTTGCAACTTTATACCAGCATACAACTGGGTGTACTAACTAGGGTACACTGCTTGCAGTGCTTGCTGAACTGCTGAACTGCTCTACTGAACGTAAAGCAGTTCCCTCGAATAAGTATGAATGTGCTATTCGTTGCGTGTGCGTACATAATGTGGATGCGCAAAGGCACGCCGTCGACTGGCTTGTCATGTGGTGCGTTGGGGTGGGTAAAAGGAGCCCACGCACCTGAGCTCCTTAATGAGCTAGGTCCCTTCGGCAAATATCTCGAGCAAAAACGATAGGGGCTACGCCCCTTGTTTTTTAGCTTCTAGCTGGTCTCTTACAGACAATATGCCTACTTTGTTATACTTTCGAGCAAGTACCCGCCAAGTATTGCGGCGATTACTAGAAAAGGCAGAAATAAGTATGTAGATAACACGTAATGCAGACGACATCCGAATAAATACATGTGTTTACATACGAAAACCCTAAAATCGTGATCTTGACCAAGAAGATAGAGGCATACTTGCTTTGACCTTTTTGTTTTTGGAATCTACTCATCAAGGGCTTTCCAATGGTGTATCATATGCGTGTATAACTGCGTTTTTAATTTTTTTTTGTAATTATGAAAGAAGGTAGAAAAAAGTACTTGGTTTTAGAAGGATGTTCATTGCCCGCAGTCTCGGTTCCAATTCCAAGGGAGTAATCGAAGACACCAGTGTTTTCAAAACTTAAATCCTCATCAAAAACCGAATCAACCGGTTGTTTCGTATACCCACTTTCAGGTGTATACACACTTGTCTTTTCAATAACGTTTTGTCAATCTATCTAAGTATTCCAGTTATTACTCAGTTTAATAAATCCTTTCAGTCTCTCATTTCTCCCGTAGAAAGAGCAGTTTCATCAATCTTTTCGGAACTGCAGTTTTTGCATAAATTAAAAGTTGCGATTCGATAAAGAAGGGCTATTTACAGATTCGAAGACTTCCTTTTCGTTTTCTTTGTTGCAATTTTCACTCTCTACAGGCCAACTACAGTCGCCTCTCAACTGTATTGTGTATCAATTAACAATTCGTCCCGCTGAGCTATAATTATTGTTGCCTGAACTTCAGACCGTACTGAATATTATCCTAACGTTTCACCTGCTAGACTAGTGATTTGTGTAATTAGGTTTCAGCGTGTCAACAACCTGGATACACGCTTGCTCTAAAACTAATTGCCTGATACTGTTACAATGCAACAAATCCAAATATACTCACAGAGTATTCATCCATTACAAATACGTAATTTGGTTCATGCAAAATTCGTGGAGATAACAACACAAAAATAATGCAGAGCATTAATAATGAATTTCCTAGACTCGCTGGACCCTCAAAGTATGAGTAATTTTATAGTAATTAAATGCTGCCGCAGCCAGCATCTAAATACAGATATACAAACTAAGGATTAATTATAGTTATAATTACAACCCACCCCACCCTCCGTCTCCTCCTAATAAATGAAAGTAAAACGATAATCTACTAATCAATACCACAATTGTTAAAAAAGAATCTTTTGCTACATGCCCTCTAACCACCTTCAACCTTTAACTATTCCAATAACTTTGCCTGCTAATGTTTTTAGTACCACTCAAGTACAGTTAGTTGTACATATATACGAATGGATTTCCTGTTGAAGCTATATCCTGTAGCATATGTAACACAATACGAGGAGGACGCATAGGACTGGAGACTGGCCTGTAGGCTCTTTGACAGCTAGACCTTGAGAAACCGTCCAGTAATTTATTGAATTCACTGATCAAGTAAAGAAATAACCAAGTTACCTAAGTAAGCGTATTTTAGCACGTAAACATTATGATGTACTATGGTTCATGATTCATGAGGTAGCAGTATAGCTATTATCGAGCCTCGAATAAAATTTATTGAAGCAACGTGGGCAGGAAATGCGTATTTAATGAAAAACCCGGCCAACTATGCTTAAAAACTGTAAACAGCGTAGGCACGTGGATATGTACGTCGATGTCTATTTCGTACATTATTAGCTTTTATCAGAATTAATTAGCAGTTTTCTGGGATGTCTCACACGGGTTTCTTGGGAATGTGTATTTTGATTTTCTAAATAAAAACTGGTATAATGACTACACCAACCAAGACAACAAGACAAGAAAAAAGCGGTGCCATTGTATTCATAAAAAACTGCACTAATTTTGTACATCTTTAGGTTAGGCTTCGAATTTCTACCGATGTTTTAGTATAGACACCTATCTAAGTTTTAAGGGGGGATGGTGGTAACGGATTTTCTGGATCCGGGTAGTATGAATAAATGTGACCCGGCAGTGGGCAAACAGCTACCGTACAGACTTCAAAATAAATCAAGTACAGAAGCGATATTGGGTTATTCGATAGCCACATTTCAGTATTTGATCTTACATCTACAGCCGTCTGCCTCCATTTTTAAGCATAAGAACTATGGGTTCTTCTATCTTCTTCCCATCCCAAATTCAAAATGTGCTAAACCAAAGTCAGATAGTCAGATCTATCTGGGAGACCACTGGGCTGGGGATACATAGAATGACCGTCTAACAGGCATCTTGAAAGTTCAACGACGGGAAAGAAATTTGGGTCCTTGTAGATACAAATATTGAATTTGGGTTGAACATTGCAACAGTTTTAAGTTTTAGGTATATTCAACATCTTTTATGTCGAATCTATACAAAATAAACGAATAACAGTTTTAGGCTTAGGTATATTCAACATCTTTTATGTGCAATCTACAAAAAAACGAATAATCTACAACCCAAATTCAAAATGGTCGTGTCTACAAGGCCAAGGTCCCAACTTTCTTTCCGTCGGTGCACTCTCAAGTCTCAAGATGCCTGTCGTTGTTCCTAAACATTCTAAAAGAAGTTCCAAGGTTATTAAATAGCAATTGCTATCGATGGTGAGTGGAAGTATGATCGATATTTTATGACCTAACAGTAGTAGCTGATAACTGACTAGCGAGTTATTACTACAGCAATATGTAATTATAATAAACCAATAATTTCTCAACTGCGAGCTCGAGTTATATGTAATCTTCTTCTTGTTGGTCTACGATTACTCAATACTTTACTATTAAATAAAAGTGTAGATAGTGATAGTACACCTTGCTTACCTGATAATTTTCTTTCGGGTAACGGCAATTCAAAAGTAGGTCGACGTCCACTTCATATGAATTCACATGAATTCCAAACTAACCTCGTGTAAGTTTGATTTTGCAGCTTGAATTCGAAGTTCCAGCCCTAATTTAACACTCGATTTTAATACTTTGGGTCTTGGGTTAAGATCGAAGGGAAAGTTTTAAACGACAATAATGAAATGACAGTGACGCGTGAACAGCTACGTGCAGCTAATGATAATGTATGTGACGTTTCCAATGATCATGATTCATGATGTTGTACTAGTAGGCATGCATCCACGTCATATTCCCGTATTACAAAGTCAATAATAAACAGCAGGGAAAAACTATTCTTAATCCCTCTCGCTAGTTCTCTGGCTAGTTTGCTTTGATCCCAATTTATAAATAAATTGGAAGTTTCTATCTTACATACGTTGGATTCATAATCTTGGATTTTTATAGAAGTCGAGTTAATTATAAAATAAAGTCATTATCATTACGCGCATATACGATTGCCCAAATTTTCCCGCAAAAATCCAACGCTTAGATAGAAGACTAGAAGAGCATTCTGTTATCCAATAATAATTTTAACTTGCTGTACTTGTTCTGTCACTGTCAATCTGTCAATTGATTCTGAGATAGTATTTTCATAAGCATCATTATCATACCGTGTATATGTACTATATATCGTACTAGATCACCTATAAGACTTATATAGTATAGCACAACAGATTATTATAATAAAGTTGTTGTTTTTAACGCTATCAAACTATGTATCAACGCCATGTCAATAATACGATAGACAGCTCAACTTTAGTCTGACGGCCATTTTGTTTGATTTAAAGCAACAGTAATTGTAAGTTGGGCTATCCTCGTTGGAGGACAGTGACAACTTTGTTTTATTTGAATAAAGTCCGTCTATATATATAGTAATTAAGAAAGGAAGTTCATCGGGTTTTATGTTTGCAGGTTTTGTTTTGGTGACAGTTTACTATAATCATTATCATTCTCTCTTTTATCAATGATTATGGACAGTTCAACGGGATAATGGCTCCGTCTGAAGGGGAAATCAATCATTTTGTAGTTGGGTTGGTGGAGCACATAAAACGTAGACAAAGCAACAGTCGATGACCCTGAACCCCAGCCATGACCCCGAACTGAATGACAATGAATACATTTTGACACATTCCAAATTCCAACTTAGACTGGAGATTTTAATTAGAAGAATAGTACACATCGACATAAAGTAATAATGTTCTTATAGTAACATTGTAATGATAGTCATAAATATTGGCGATGAATGAGCCACTCAATCTCCATGACAATATGTAGTACCTAAGGATCTCATAGTCCCATCTCCGACGGTATTAATTGACTTTTGGGCTTCAATGACGCTGTACTATACTATTATGTACTTCAGTCTCTGAGTCTCTTGTCTTGGGGACAGTGCCGTACAGGAGGTAAAGCTCCTATATACTGGGGCTTATGGAGTATCCGGATTTCGGAGTGTAGAAAGTTTACAGTGCATTCAGCACTTTAGACTGTAGACCCAGAAGTATTGACTAGGATGTATAGGGAATAGGGGAAGCATAGAATAGAAAGAGAACGGACCTATAATATGTATTTATGTAATTATTCTTAATTTTTTTATAGCCAGGTTGACTAAAGTACCTACCAACAATAGGATTCGGAAGCGTTAATAATTTGACTTTATGCTAACCAATTACCGATTGGTAAGCTGGTAGTGTTGGTTCGTACAGAAGAACAAGAAATAAAAGTCTTGTTAAGAAAAAGACCGAGAATAAAAGTATTTTTAGTTTAAGAATTTTCGTATTTATTACGTATTGTGTACATTTTGTAGGTAATAAATGTTACATTCAGTCCATTACATCAGTGCATTACATACATACTTACTCGATGACTTCAGAACAATACGAAACGAAAGCCGACGTTAGTACTTTTGTGTGGTATGTGTTCTGCAACCATTTGGAACAAGAATTAAATAAGTTCTTTGTAAGTACCGGCTACAGGCTACACCCGTACTAGAGATCGTCCTTAAACTGGGTGCTCTAAAAAATCCAGATATGCCTACTTACAATTAGTTGAAGTACCTAACATACGAAATATGTAACGCGTCCGCCTGACGTTAGTTCCCAGACATTTCAAGGAGAAGAATTATTTTGAAGTTAACTTGTCAACTCAAATTGTGCTTGGTTCTCACCAGTTGAGTAATCAAGCTAGCTGAACCGATTTTAGCTGTCAAAGTCAAAATGTATTTTCTCTTACCGTATTTCTCCGAATAATTCCCGGGGCTCAAACAGTTTCCGGGTATCAAATAGTTTCCGGGGTTTAGGCGCAACTTTTTAAATATTTTCCGGGGCTCAAATAGTTTCCGGGTCATATATCACTAAGTGCGCTCCCAAAGGGTAGATTACTTAGGATTTTGTAATAAACACCGGGGCTCGAATAGTTTCCGGGACTCAAACAATTTCCGGGGGTACGACTTGAATTTTTAATTAGTTTCCGGGGAAACTATTCGGAGAAATACGGTACTCAAGTCCAAATGAATTAGTACAGGAAGATTGCAGCTTTTAACAAGTGTCTGAAAATGTCTAATAAAATATGCAGTGGCACTCTGTTGTACATACTTAAGTAGAGGTGATTGTCCATTCAAAATTCACACGTATTGAATTCTAAGCCAAATGCAGGTCAGCCGTGACACTCAAGGATCTGTGTGTAGATGTGTGTATATGTTGTAGGTAGGGTCAAAGTGCCTATGCGTGGCCGGGTATACCGGTAGGGCACCTACTTCAAAATTGTAGACGTTCCGATGCGATGGCTTAACTTTTGAAAGCACTATAGCTATGCAAAACAGACAAGGGAAACATTTATATGCTCAAATGTTCAACTGTGTACTGTGTACTAAAGGTATTCCTTTACTTGCAAAAAAAAATAATCGTTACGTATAGTCGCAGGGCTATAAGAAGCTAAAATGCCCAGAAAATTATAGAAAAAAAGTTACGAGATGCCTCTATAGTGTGGCATACAGGTAGGCACTTCTAATTGTGAACAGCGAGTAATCTCGTTTGTGAAAGAAAAGTTATACGTAGCTCGAAATGCGACCACATTTTTTCGCAATTTTCCAGGCATTCAGTATATGTCACATCGTTTTGCCACAATTCACAGAAATGGTCATCAAATTATATACACTGATGTTGGTAACCCCATATATCTAAATAGTTTTAAAATCAAGGTTGAAATTTGACATTTTAGTCACCGGAGATCAGTTGTTAATAGCCTTCGCCGAATTAAATCGTTTTCGATTACTCACATAGTAGTTTTGTAACCGCAACATTTTGGTGTTTAACCTGTCAGAGTTGGAAACATCTACAGAATGCCGCACATCCAGCTCCAAATTACGGCATCCAATTGATTGGCAACTTTTATTTTTGTTTTCAAAAGTTGGCCTTGCAAACATAATTTTGAGATTTCATAGCCTATAAGCTTTTACATACTTTTTTTCGTCAGTATCTGCTACACAGATATTACACGATTTTTGAAAAATATAACTCGTGCTGAAGTTATGTTGGAAATTTCAAGCTGATTTGACGCGAACAGTGACTGTTAACTGTGAGTGGAAACACATTTTCAAGCTTAATTTGTTACTTTTTGAGCCCAATACTTTACAGTTATACCTATTTACAGTGCTACTACATAACTGTAACTCCGAGTAGTTTATGAACTTTGGTATAAATATAAATGTATGTGTAATGAGTCCAGAAGACAAGGCTATGAGAAATAGCTCCCGGTCATACTTAAGTACCTGCCACATTTAGGAAATCTGACCCTATGGGGAAAAAAACGAAAAGACGTAACTGCACCAGTTCATCCATGTAATATTCAATTATGGGTCTTGACTATTGCATGAGACAGATAGGTACTTAGTCGCAAGTTGCATTTCAGCATTTCAGGGATACTGTTTAGTATGTATACTTGGTATGTTTATGTTAACGCCTCGTGTAACTTTGAGCATCAGTAGACCATTAAATGCTTCTAAATTTCTTATACACCATTACACGAACTGAATTATTTTAAAACGGGAAGGTCAAGGGTGAAAGTTGTGACAGAGAAAAAGAGGCAGAATCAATACTGGATGTTATTACAGTTGTTTGTAAGTTAATATATTTATTATTTTTAGGAGAGAAGAGTACGTATGTAATTTCCTCTCGAGCGTTTGGATGTCAGTAAGAGGAAAGGAGCCTTGCATTCCGTTTCACGCACATTAAAGCGTCATTAATACTGGAGTGCCCCTGACTCTGCAGCTCGATAAAATGTATGTAGAAACCAATGGCTCCGGAACGTCCGAAACAGTCGTTTCCGGTAGAGAACAGTAGAGCCTCCTGTATGAATTATTCTATTAAGTAGTAATGCAGGTACGTAATTATCATACGTGCCTTAAAAGTCTTTAATAGATGCATCCAAATATTTGCTAAGAAGCTTTTAGTTGTTTAAACTTCTGTTGGAAAATGACTGTTACGGCTTTCTGTAATAAAATTATTACGGACCTTCCTGTATTAAAGCAGCCTCTGTCCTCAGTAAAGTTCTCAATCTAAGCAGTTTTTCTTTTGAAAGCGGAACTTTTGAAAGAGAAGTGAAATCACACAATTTGCGCCTATGATTAGTGGAAATCAAGTCCATATTATTATTATTATTAATAATAATTATTATTATTATAAGTCTATATACTGTATAAATAATTCAGATTTGACTTCATGCATTACACATCGACAATATGGCTTACGGTTAAATGGTTTCTGTGGGAGCTGTACTTGATTCTTTGCTAACAATAAGTTGATTTTTAAACTTTTCCAAGGTTAATATGTAGTTGTTCAATATTTAGCTATGCATGTTGTAAACTTTCATCACCTTCGTCTCTTTCTATTTTCTATATAGATGTGATGTAGCATATCTAGCATAGGTATTTCCGTTTGGGATATAGATATAGAGATGATATGAGAGTTGGTAATAACAGTTTAGCTACCTTGGTTGCAATTTTTTTCTACGTTGGTACTTCACCGTCAAATGTCAAAGAGAAAAATTTCATTATCTTGAAGAAAAAAAAACACAAAGCAATAAATTTCTGTGATATATTATATAATCGATATATCTACAGTCACCTATACAAATACTTTTCTCTCTCTCTTCAAATACGCCAAACCTTGGTACTTGCCTACGTAGGCAAGGAATTTGCATTGACTCAGTTCAATTGAGACAGGCATGTATGTGGAAACTTACAGGGAAGCGATTTGATTTATTTACTTGGAACTTGGAATTTCAAGGCTAAGATAAGTGAGTGCCTACTTACATGGAGAGGTATTCATGAAAGCGACTGCTTTGGTCCTGTCAATAAACGTTAAGACATTGTGTTTCCATATCCATCTCAATTTCAAACACATTTATCTAACTTCAGGTAGATTTGTGAGACTCGGAACGCATCAATGGATATCAATGGGCAAATAAATCTCAAAGATCTTCAAGCCCGAGCCTCTCACACTATCTCCATTACATATACATACTACTTTGACTCGGTAAGAAAAATCAATACTTACAACAGCCCGACATTGCCGACATACAGACCTACATACCTATACACAAATAGACGAGCTTTTAGACTTCTGGTGTCTAGCGCGTCTCTCTTTGTATCCAATTTATTAGATTTGCACTTTTACATTCCCAATGCGTATGATGAATTTTTGAAAATTGAAATTGCTCCTTTCCTTGACTTTCCAAATTCCAGACCGGCTGTTGTCGGTGGGAAGCCCTATCAATTCAACTTGGTCTTTAGATACTCACCTACTTGGAGACGGCAGACATCTACCTATACATCCACAAGTAGTTTTCCACTCACATGTTTTGCACATACCATAGGTAGGTACTTATTAATTCACGCCGCCCCGACTTCTTGGAGCTCATCGACTAAGTGTGGTAATATGTACAAAACGTGGATTTACTACTCAAGTGCTCAGCACTATATTCCAGTATTATGTGGTTGGTCTATAATATTGGTTTCCAACCACAGTGTACAAAATAGAACAGGGATCAAGGCATGACAATAAGTATGCATATAGTACTTCGTCTAGGAGTTGAGAATACTACAATACTAGAGTACTAGAGCACTAGAGCAAATTGTGCGCGTGCTAGAATGTAAGGACAGATTTTCAAATTCCCGCAAACTTGCGGTTTGTCATTCTATTAATCATAAATTCTTTGAGGACATTTTAATGTCTGTATTGTCTGTGTCAGTCTGTGGTAGACAGCACACCGTCGATGGAATATAGGTATGTATACTTCTGCGTTCTACCTTCATCCCCCGAGGATACTTGAGGATGGCTGAGAATAGAGCAAATCCAAGTGGGTTGACACGTAATTTCATACAAATACAACTCATGGTATTAAAATATGGAACCTACTATATAGTATAGGTAGTTGTGCAACCTATATAGCATTTGCTATTTGCTATCGGCTCATTTCAACTCACCTAAATTAATCTATGTAGGTAGGTAGGTATTGAGAATCTTCTTTCATTATCTTCTTTTAGTTTTACAAGTGTTAAGAGCAGCACGTTTCTATGCCCGTAGCCATGTACGTGTAATGACAGAACGTAGGTATGTATGTAGGTACTTTTATGTAAGTGGTGAGATTAATCGTGTGTGTTTCAAAACTATGTTCGTGCGTCCATGCAGGCAATATCTGTATTTACAGGAGTGTGGGGGAGGGGAGCGGAATAAAAGAAGATGACGAGGAAGGTGAGACATTTGAATTGGGATTCATTTGGTTGCAAATGATGAGGATGATGATACAGACAAATTCGGTGTCCCGATTTTGTCAAAAGTTTCAACTTGAAAAAAAAGAAAAAGAAAGAAAAACATGGAAATCTCCATTATAAGCACAAACTCACGCTCCAAGAATTTCCAAAGTAAAACTTTCACCTAAACTTGTAAATTAAATCTTTACACAGAACATCCATTTATTCTTCGTTTTCTCAGGTTGCGTGTGTCACTGATATATATTGATATAGAAGCAAGACCAGTCTAACTCGGGAGAAGTTTTCTTGAGAGTTATACAATTCAGTTCCAAGTTATGTAACCGGTGGGAATTTTCTCTCCTTTTCTCTAGAACATTTCTTCCTTCTATAAAGAAAACACAAGTGTTTTCGGTGTTCCAGCTAATGCAAATCTCTGGTTGCAACTTCAAACTTATGCATCCTCTTTTTTTTATTCTAATCCGGATGTGAGCTAGATTTTTTTTTTCCTTCGTGAACTAAAATGAATGCAGTTCAAGCCTAGAAATTGTTGCATTGTGCTTTAATAAATAAAAAAAAAAATAATACACAGGAATAGAAACTCTATGAGGCAGAGTGTTCGTTTTCCCTTTACATTCATCCGTATACTAAAGCTGATGGAAAAAGTTCTCCTCAAACCTTGGAAGGAAGGAATCGGCAGCACTGTCTAAACATCCATCTTTAATAATGATCAGCTTAATTATAATTAGGTATGTACTTAACTGCAGACAAGATCAACTTGCACGAAAAAACTGTAAATATGTATGAAGCCCTTCGTTCACTATGTAATTTCTAACACGTACTTTATCTGAATGTGTATATCATTTCTAAATGCATTTGGAAGTATTTAGTCGCCATTGTGGCCTATTCTATCGTTTATAAAAAGAGCAGCCGTTGCAGTAGGCAGGGGTGAGGATTTCTTTGTTGTATGTATACATATTTACATGCACTGTGTTAGGGTACAGCTTTGATTTAAATGTAGCAAAATACATACATATAGGTATATACCTGCATACATTGGGTCCAAAACAAAGGGTAAGTTCAAAAAGTTTTGAATACGTTTGTTTGATTCATTTGCATAACAACATTTTCTACTTGTTCTTTGTAACCTTCCTACTGTACTACTGTCCCACTTTTGAACTGAACAAAAGCATTCAAATTGTAACTGCACGGAATCACAGAGATTCGGATTTAGCAGTCGCAGAATCAGTGTCTTTACAAATTTTCAATTTTATTAATTTCAATTTAATTTGCTGGATTGTTCAAACTATTGTTGTAAAACTTATCCGTGATTCCATTGTTATGTCAAACGAATGTGACTGGAGAGAAAGTGAAAGTTTGTTTAGAAGCTATGGCCAACATTTTGGAACTAGTCAGGTATGTAAACCCTGTTTAGTTCTGCTTCTCGGTTCATAACTTTAGGGGAGTGGATACAGTTCATTCCAATACACAATGAGTGGTACGATCAGGATGCACGTATAATATACATATAGGTATATACTTGTATCTCTAATGAAACAACTAACAGAACGCATGTACACAGTATAACATCTTTACTTATATGCGCTCCACTAGCATTCACTTGTGACGTAATCTGAGATCTCAAGACTCAAGAAGAATGGCTATATTTATCTCAAGTGTCCTAAAGGCAGGTTTATTCGAGATGTACTAAAATGTCGTCCATGAACTTATTGAATTTGTTTCTTAGCCATTTGTGATACGGCATGGTGAGTCGAGTGATACCCTATTATGATCTTTAGTGTCACTTATTTTTGCAACTCTTAGCAACTCAGTCACCAGCAGCGTAGAGGATCCTAATAGTATAAAAACATTGGTCCCATAACACTATATATTAAATAAATAATATTAAATTTATTTTGAACTAATTTTAGCATGGCATCAAATGTCAGTAATACTTTCTAATGGGCACCATTTTGGTTAAGTAAAGAGCTTTAGTTTTAGAGAAATCTCCCCAACTTTTGATTACCAACAGTAATAACTCTCGGCTAATGCACATGGGTTGTCACTTTGTGGGTTTTTAAGCTTTTACTCATAAAAGACCAATTTGTTTTACTCTCTGATTACAACGAGATTGAAATAAAACCCGCACCCATGGATGAAGTGTATGGCGCTGGGTGGAAGGAAGGTTAGTACTTTGATGGTCGCCCAAGACGATCTTATATAGTCTGAGGCCTTTTCCGTAGCAAACTAAGCAGTAGGTACGTGATGACCTCGTAAAACTGGGTTGTGGTGTGTAACGTGAGAAATGTCTCGGGTTTATCTCGTTCAACGGCAATTACCTCTTCATTATATTCGACAACTTACAGCTTCAGTTGCAACTGACTTCATTTCCTCGGCTGTGTGCATTGTATTGTGGACTGGTGCTAGTACTAGTCTCAGTTCTAGTGCTAGTACTATATAGTATATATACCGCCTGCAGAAGTATTGCTCGGCAAACCCATAGAATCCTGCTATGTATTCCTTAATGGCTGTATTTCCTTACGTGGGATGTTCAGGGATGTCAGTGAAGGATCAGTTGATTTCATTTCCCTTCATACATCCATAGTTTTAATGCCATAGTACGTGCTAAAAGCGTTTCCGCACAGGCTGAACGGGCAGGGTGTTGGGAGGGATTAAGTGAGGTAAATATATGCTGGGTATTAGCTAGTATCCCAGGGTGAAAGTATGTGAAAAGCTGTGATTTTTAATAAAGACGTCAATTTGGACTTTGTAAATAGAGGATTACCTACGTACATCTACATGCGTCCCGGTTATGAGATCCTTAGGCTAAATGGGATGAAACTCCTTATGTATTGAATTATTCTACATTGATCACACAAGAAGAGAAAAATCTTCCAACTTTTTCCTTTGATGTCCCACGTTGCGTTGGAGCGTCTCGCTCCAAGATGGAAAGAGACTAGGGCCTTTCAACCTTTCAACATAAAACTGACGAGGAGTACTTTCTCCAGAATAAACAAAGGCAAAGTAAATTGTGGAAGGGAGCATGTTGACTCCCATGCCACTAGTCACTTTATGAATGCACAAGCAGCTCAGCATAGCCGTTTATGCAATCACGGTCTGATGGAAACTTGCATAATAAATGATACAGATGTGTACATACATACATGTACATATGCACCCCAACGTAATTCCGCCAGCAGCCGCCTCTCCATGCATGAATTCAGTCATACAGATTAAAGAAGATGACCCGGGCTTGTATGTTAAAGCATCCATTAAAGAGCTTCTACTCCCATCCAACTGTTTACTTATGTAAGATGTACATGGAGAGGGAAGCTGCTCAAGTTGGCCAGGCCCATTGCGGATCTCAGGTAAAATGACGCAAGGAATAAATGAGTGTATCGAGTCTCGGGTTTATATAATGGAACTTACGCATGGTTTCTCCCTCCTTCGAACGAATGCCAGTCGCTAATCGTAAGCTGCACAATTGTAGCTTCATGTGTCGTAATTCGAATGTAATGTGGATAGAAGCGATGATCATACAAATGAGAGGATACCAAGGCGTACTACCCACGATGTTTCTGACGATTGGCTATCCTATCCACACTACAGAGACCCGGGCTCCAGTTCTTAGTGCCGCTCCACATTTCCCACCGACGCCTTAGAATAAGGATAGAAAACATATTTCCTCGGTTTAAGGTCGGTCGATCCGAGTTCCTTCCACTATATAGCAATCATAAAAATGTCATTCACTTATTTTTTGTTGCAGCACTAACGCCAGCAGTGGCGGATAAGTGAGAAAGCTATACATATATGCATCTCAAGTCTCTCATGAAACGATAAAAAAGTTCAGGTGACTATAAAAGCACACTAGTAGGTATACCTACTTACGTACGGGCCTACATACATAATATATGCCATTGTACTGACTTACATTCTCGTTTCTTGTGACGGGCAGGATCCTAGCTCCCTCATCTCTTTTCAAAATTTCACAAAAGCACCCACGCTCTCCTGTCTCCCTCAGTGAATTCTAAATAAGCTAAATGGATCTGCAACTGTGACTGGGTCAGCTAATGAAGAAATTAGTTTACAGGAGAATATTATGTACATCATACACCCATTCTTTTTCATTCAGGTTGAAATTATATGATCCCGTAAAACCATGATCCCAAGGCTTTAAATATTTCTTTGTTCCTACCCTGTTAGTTATTTCATCACTGCGAATTATTAGGAAGTGAGTCCTTATAAGTATATACATACCTACATGTGCTCGTAGGTGCAAAACCTCTTAAAATATGGATGTACCTAGTCATATGGCAGGCAGAGGGTAACACACGGGTAGGGAAGCACTACGGACGAGAAACCCGATGCTTGGCATTGTACCTAAATTATTTATAGAGATAAATGGACACGTAGGTCGTTACATAATAAAATATAACACTCATGTTGATACGGTTCTCTGCCTCATAAAATTCCTTGCTGTATTAATGTCGAAATTTTATTACAATTGTGTAGTGTACCTTCTATTTCGGATTTATTCTTAAATTAATAGTTAATACTAAACTTAATAAACATGAGCATGAGCGTTGGGAGGATGGGAAAGCCGTAACTCTTTTTTCCCCTTTTAGTACTGAACATTGCATGTAACAGATTGGCAAAGATTGCCAATTTCCCAAGTGCAGCACCGTGACGTTGCTGTGCAACTGATTTCCCGTCTCTGATTACAATGGCCAAGGCACAAAGACGTCCAACGTGTAGACATGCAGTGCTTTGAATTAACGTAAGTGATAGCGCATACGTATTTGTAGTTTATAGGGACTTTCTTCTTTTCCTCAACACTCACAAAGGACTAGCCCATTTAGATACAAGAATACATATTTTGGTAGAATTCGCAAATAGTTTGGTTGCCGAATTTGCCGATAGCAAAACTGTAGTAGAACTCGAATGAGAAATTTAGCTGTCGATGAGCTACATAATTTGAACATTTGCAATTACTTTGGTGTTTTGAACTACCCAATATATCTATCTGTAATGGCGAGATGGAATACAACATTCGCAAAAAACGATTTTGTCTGCGCAGTTCGCATTGAGGTCCTCAGTTTAACAAAAACTCTATATCAAATAAACTTAAAACAGGAATTGGTGATTTGCATTAAAGTACATATAAGAGAAGGTTAATTTAAAAACTGTGGTTCGAAGAAGAGCACTCAAAAGCCTATGTCATTTCCGTATTGTCAAAGTTAAAAGATCAGTATCCCCAGGGTTAGACTTGGTTTTATACAGAAGCTCCGCAGAAAATCAGACGGATCCCAGATTTCATTTCTGTCATTGCAAAATGATTGTTCTTTGATGTAGGGAAATGTATTTCGTTGGCATGATTTGATGACGGAAGCCGGATTTCAAGGAACCCTGCAGAAAATTGGCTTCAGTTTTTTGATCGTGTTATTATATAGCATTGCATTGCATTGCTCAGAACATTTTATCATAGCAAATTTTAATTGGCAATCATACTGAACTTGGCATTCACATTTACTTCCTTTCAAGACGAGAGCAGCAGCTACATATATATGCCGCTTCTCGGCGGAAGTGCTGCTAGAATGAACAGACTTCAGACAATAATTACTTATTTTAAGGGGATAATATGTGGAGGATGCAGATTTCCAGAAGCAGCTTGAGAATCAAAATTACCTTATAATAAATTACGGTTGGCAATATTGCAGGAATAAGAAAGGTTAACTTATAGGTAAGATGTGTATGTCATAAAAACTTTATTGAGTCACTGTTATACAATTGTTGTAGCTGCCAGACTCATTATGCAACCGATGTTTGTGCAAACATTAGCAAATTGAAACCATTTTTTAAGATTTGGAGAGTATGAACCCTGTCACTTCATTTCCTTGTTAGATTGCAGGTGATTCTTCTACGCCTCATAAATCTCTTTCTTTCGTGAATTAATTCTGGAGAACTGTTTACTCAATTAAAAATTATCCGGAATCTCCCAAATATATCATATCTGTTGATCTTTGATGATTCTATTGTAGATTGTGCTTACAATCTGTTCCGATTTAAGCTCTTATTTAAGAAATCACCTGATTATTTTAAGATTTCTCAAAATGATTTTGTTTTTGAAACTCTGAATTGTAAAATGTCTCTATAGCTATTCTCCTTATAGATAGTATACTGAGTGCACACATTCCTAAAAGCAATAATGAAAAATGTATGTACCGTCCTAGGTATGTTTCCTTTTAATTTGACAAAGCTGTAGTATTTTACTATCCTAGTGACGGGAAAAGATGTGGACATCGTGCCTTCTGAGATAAAGAGTAGACCCCAAAAAATTAAAACATTTTTCATAATATTTTAGGCTTTTAAGTATGAATATTCTATTAGCAATAGCAGAACACCAGAAGTCTTCTGACTTTGATTCTAGACATGAAAAGGTAAGGGTTTGGAGCGGAAAATGTGTTGATTGTGACGACGCGACGCTCTGCGGCTGAAATAACATAAATTGGGAGTAGAAGAGTAGAAACAATAGAAATAATAAAATGGCTTAAATTGGCCATAAATGCAAAGTCATTTGCAGTTGACTTAATAGAGTATGGCATCCCAAGGGTACTTTGTTTAACATTCCTTTTTTAAGTAGTTTTATTAAGATAAAGGAGTGATATAGGTGTAGTATATGACGCCATATTTTTTTACTGGTGCATGGTGCTTCAAAATTACACATTTTTTCACCCAAAGTATTTGATGAAGTTTGGTTTTAACAGTATAGGTACATAATTAGTCTTGGGCTCTGTGAGCACGAAACATCTCTTTCTAGTACAAAATACTACGAATGAAGCTGAATATTTATTGAAGGAATTTTCAAAGAAATGAATCTAAAAAAAATTTCATTCAGAAATAAAATTACAGACTAATTTAGTAATCACCTGCTGTAAACAAAGTGTTTTTGTTTTAAAACTAACAAGATATATGTATACATACAAGAAGCAAAAGAAGCGTCCAATCTTTACAGTGCATTATTGTACGTTGAGCACTTTTCATTAATGTAAAAGATGGTATGGATTTTGAAGTAATTACCACCTGTACATCTTACGAAGGAAACTTTCCGATACCATTGTGATTAGTTTTAGTATGTTCGGATGGTAAACACTGGGTTTTAGATGATCCATTTTAATTAGAGCTCTGACATCATTAATTTATACTAAAAGCACGATGTTTTGCAAACTATGTCATATTGTTTAGAATTCTACATACATGAGCTCAAATAGTTATTTCAAAACAACATATTACAATTAAAACAGCCGTTGAATAACCCTTTTATGTTTGTTGTTCTTGAATCCCTTTGCTTAGGCCCCATTCAAAATTAATGCTAACTTGCTTTTATGACCTCCAGAATTCTGAGAATAACGACGAAGTTTTGAATCCTTGTAAAAACAAGTTTAAAACTTTTTATTTCGAAGAAGGAAACTTTAACTATTCAACCTGTGGGCATTAAATAACTTTTGAATACTATAATATAAGCTTTATCGAGAGAGACTTCACCTACACACATACTTATTTGTACGCAGGTGAAGTTTGTTATTACGGCAACGAACTTATGTAAGTCCCAACAGTCCCACAGAAGCTTACAACATTGCGTAGCATAGCTGCACAACGAATACGGGATCGAATAGGATACGCAGAAGGAAACTTTACAAGGTACCTACCTTCTTCGAAATTCATCGAACAGATGTGAAAGTGAAACCCATGCAGTTGTGTTTTCAAATCTGTTGCTATCAACGTTATTGTCATTCGTGATGATAAGCTTAAATACATACGAATATATTTTTAATTTGAATAATATACCCCTTTACTATACCACAAGTACTATTTTATTTATTTCTCCAAAGTCTCTCAGTTTGTTTGTAAGGAAGATGAGTTGTGAATCTGTGAATAGGTTGTTGAGTAAATGGCATCCATTGTGTCGCATATGGTATTGTAGCCACGTGTCGGCCGATAGCAACAACTAGGCCATTTGATTGAGAGGGACTTGACTAGAAAAGAAAAGTTGACTATAGATGCAGTCAGTCAAAGCTCAATGGTGTTGTTTGAGCGGAGGAAGCAATGCAATGGATCCCTTATAGAAGTATACCTTTTCACATGTACATAGTCAGTCACATATCTAATTTCATATCCGTTAAAGACAAAAACAACCGCATCTAAAGATATCGCCTTTCCTCCTTCCTTCACAGAGCATCCCTCCAAAGAACTGACTGAGTTTACGGCGGGATACGGGTAAACAATATTATGCATGTAGTGCTCAGGTATACATTCCCACATCTGGCAGTAACTCTTCTTGCCCGACAGGTAAGGCATGCCCTTCTCCTCCGTGTAGGACATGGAACTATCTTAAAATTGACTTTCATTATTTAGATCTGGATTGAATACATGATTTGCACAGGACTTAACACAGCATCCCTGTTGATCATCAAATACTTTCCTCCTTACCTTACAACTTTCTTGTAAAGATTGGAGCCGCCAGTACTGAGTAATTGATAATCCGCCCATACATAATTAAGCGCAGAGCCAAGACAGAGAGAAAGAGAGAGAGAGAGAGAGCCCGAGAAAGGGCCTGGAGCCAAGACAGCCTCTTCCCACGTATGGATGTATGTGTATACTCGTACATCTCCTTAATTTAAATAGACTCGACAGACGGAGTAATTTTGGACAGGAATGACTAGACTTCAACTTAAGACAGTGAAGGGGTGCTAACCTTAGTCAGTGACCGTAAATATCTGGATAGGCAACTCTTGAGTTTAATTGCATTATACCTGAGAACAATAGTGCCCACTCAGAGCCAGCTCGTATACACATGCTGGGTATTATTATCTCGAGAAAAGTTAAGGACGGCCGTATGTATGTACCTATACGAGGGAAATGGGACGGGAGACGAGGAGACTAGCAGCAGCGGCTCTAATCTTCCCTGTATGCACAGATGTGTATGTACCTACTTATGTGCGGGCGGGCCCACATTCATGCTCTCCCTTCCTAGTCCAAGCAAGTTGAATGTCAGGCTGGAGTGTGCATAGCGGATGGAGAAGATGCGGAGTTTCGGGTGAGTTCGGATTATTGATTATAAGTCCGACTTGGTGAATGGAGAGATAGCTACCAGCACCAGCTCAACCGCACGACATAAGCATGCCTGTAGGAATGAACGCAAGTATGTTCGTCCGTCCACACACACACAGACACACACACGCTCACAAAGACGTGAAGCCCGTAGAAGTGAAATTGGAATCCGAATCCGAATCCGACTTTTTCGTACAGGCATGGAGCGAGGAGCTCCCTCCGTATAGTCAGTCACTACATTTACAAGTCGAGTGGAATTGTGTGTTGCGGCTCTGACTAGTGAGTTCCCTGGTTCTGGTCGGTGGTGGCAGTGGCATGAATGCTGGGAGAAAGGAAGGGATTCTCATCCGAGTGGAGAAAGCATAGACTCATGATAGTTCCCGTCTCTTTCGAAGGGAAGAAAGGAGAAAGCGAGCGTGGATATACAAAAGTGAGAGGGAAGGAGACGGCTGCTGCGTCTATAGACTGAAAAAGGAAGGAAACGGCAGAGGACTAGTGAGTTGAGTGTGAGCTGAGAGCTCTGGAGCACACGGACTAAGAAGGGGACCGTCGGGAGTTTGATCGCTTGAACCGGAGCAGTCGCAACTTGGCTCCGAAATTCATTGAATTCAATTGAATTCTTTAAAAAAAAAGAACCGAAACTTTGTCACCCAGCAGCCTCCACACATTACTGATACATACATCTATTAAAATATATTTTGCACGAATCCATTTCTCACACATTTTTCCACCGTTGACTCCGTGCTTCTGTTCTGTTTGTCATCAACTCCATCAACAGTACGACGACAGTAAGATCGAAACACGTTCTCATGAGCTGCTAGAGACTCTGAGGATGATGTGCTAGGAGCATTGTGGATCCAACACGACCAACGAAAAGACATCGACAACGACAGCCCTACGGACTACGGACCTCACATGCAGTTCAATTGCTCTCTCTGTCTCACCAACCGAAGCAATAACGCATATCTGGAATCACTTGATAAGGAAGCGTCGATTACAATACGTTATCGGTCACAGAGACCCAGTCATCACACACTTCCCTCTCCGATGTTTACTCTTGATCTGTAGTTCCTCCCTCGTCCTGGTCACTGTCATTGGTCTGTTTGAGTGGAAGTTGTACAACTCTTCATCTACTACCGCAGGTATGGAGAACAAAGAAGTAGATTAAAGTTATCATTGGCTTGTTTGTTTTGTATTTAAATAGATGCTTGGGGTAACTCCATGTAGTATTTAATCCACCGAGCGTAGTTGATTACGATTTTAAATCCTAAATTGTTTGATTTTGCTTGTATGTTGTATGTGAGTCGTGAGTTAGTGTAGAAACTAAAAATACAACTTGTCTCTGTTCCTTATTTATACATTCAACGTTTTGATGAAGCTATCTTACATAGTCAAGTGCGTAGGTTGTAGGTACTTCATAATTACTTACACTATTTTGTATCACTGTTCACATTTCCTACATTTTTTTCAATAGCTCACTCGGTAAAACCTGCCTGCATGTTTACATTCACACCATTTGTTCCCCGTACTATTTAGACGGAAGGAAGCTTGCTATTATTATGTTTATTTGGTCGTCATTGCCATTCGCCATTAAGGTTGAAAGTTGAAATGTTTAGTTCATTACATTGATGTGTGCTTACTGTTGACTGTACATCATATAATTGTCTAGTATTCCCACCCTTGTTATCTGGAAGATTAACCTCCTCACTTTGATAGCCTCATTTGAACCTTGGAATTGATGTAGCGCTTTTGACTTTTTTCTTTTCAGACTTTTACTTGCGAAATTTGAAACGAATAATTAATAACATTTGGAGGAAAATGTGTCATCCGTGAAACAAAGAAGCCCAGGACTGAAGAAAAAGTGTGGAGTTATTTACCTTCAAAAGAACTATCCTCTTGATTTATTAGTAAGGACTAAATAAAGCTGTTGACTATCAACCATCATCTCGTCGAAACACTATCATAATGCTACCATGTCCATTTCATCCGAAACTACAAAGGGACCAGAACTAACGGAGTGGATTAGTATAGATAGGCAGTGTTGATAAGCAGTGGCAATAGGACCCATACCGTGACATAGGAGTGTGACAAGGATTAAAAATTAAAAGACGAACCAAAACAAAACAAACAAAAATCTCGGAAAACTTTGTTTTTGACTTGACAAGCCGAAAACTAAACTTGTCAATACTATGGTATTGACACTGATCCCGCTCCTCGGATGAAGATGATCAGTACGTTGAACATTTCGAAGCATTCAAGTACAACTGGAAATAATAATAATAATAATAATAACTCAAGTTCGGGAAGACGTAAACCACTACAACTCCTAACGGGGATTTTTACTCGGAAGAATAATCGAAGAGACTTCGGTGACATAATGCAGGAGAGGAGTGAGAAAAGCCCTTACATCAACGAAGATACAGACAGTGACATGTGGGCTGCGACAGACGTGACGCCAGTCATTCCTGAACCACGACAGGCCCTACATTCACCTTATCATGCTCGAACCATCGACCAAGACATGGAAAATTTGAGACTCTCTCGTCAGGATAATCCGTATCTTCAAGTAAGTCACCACTCTCAGCACTTTCCCTGTATATTTCTCTGTGTCTGTATTTCTCTCGTGCGTTCACTTGCTTTTTTCACTTCATTTCAAACTGATGGAAAAAGCAAGTTCACACGTGATATTTCTACCAAAATGTTGTTCTTTTACTCCTACACACCCTCCCCCCCCCAGTGTATATGTTTTGAGACTCGATGCCGTCTAACTTCAACGGCAAGTGTGAAGTCGCAACTACATTGACTGCCTACGAAAACAATATGCCTCATGAATGTTGAGTATTGCATATGTAGACATGTCATTCATATACCTTTCATAGTTATTTTGGACCTCTTCCTCTGCCTATCTGTGCAGATAGACATCAGGAGACATTGACTAGCTCTGTCTTGCTATTTCTGTTGAGTTCCAGATAAGGAAACGAAATTAACAAAGACAGTAATTGACTATGTACTAGTACTCTGATGACGTTTACAACAGCATCTCCAATATCAGCTCCAAAAGTACAAAGGTACCCCATATAGGTACTTCGGTATGCATAAGCCTATATAAATGCCGTCAGAGTTGATAGACGGTTGCTGAAAGACACTATCACTTCATCGCTACTTTGTATACATCCAGCAGAAATGCTTTTGTTTAGCGATTCCTCCATTTTTGCCAAGTTACCTAGGTACATATCCCTCAATTATACTACATGACGTCTGTGTGACACAGTCGGAGCGTAGAGAGTTGCTTTTGTATGCATTGATTTGATGTTCAGACAAGTCTCAAAATGTCATGCAAAGGTATATTTCCTAAATTACCAATAAACAAGTCCATGCTGATTTTATTTAGAAGTCCTTACATCGGCTCTTGTGCTTATGTGGTGTATGATTAGAAGTTTGACTAACGAATAAAACTTCATGCTTTCCCCTCAAGGTCACCTTATCGCATAGGTACATTTAGAAGGGAATAGGAGTGAGCAGTTTTACAATTGCAACTAAATTGCACAGCAGTCGGTATGATTTTTGCACTGGTGAACCCAGTAATCAAAATAATCAAGCATTGTAGGTTGCTAGTCATGTAGGTAATCAGATAGAATGTTCGGTGTGTGCTGCTGGAGATTAGAAATTCATCCCAGCGGAAGCTAATTCCGTTAGCATTATTCAAGACTTGCTGCGTATTCCTGTATAAATGTTTTTTATTATTCTAAAATTATAGTTATTTTCTACCTTTTCCCAGTTCAACTGACATACGGAAAAGAATGATGCTGGGGTATTGTACCAGGTTAGGTACGAAACGTAAACGTACAAACATCGGGCCGTGAATGCCTGCTCTGAAAAGGAAAAACATCTAAACGTCCACAACAGTCGTCTCTATTTGTATTCATTGCATATTCTAAACACGGTATGGTAGCGAAATTAAGTAACCACTTCTGAAAAATTTACAATTTGGGATTTCTCTTGTGAGAGACTGACTTATAGGAGGCAAATTAGTTTAGATGCAGGAAATTTGATTTCTTTCCAAACCTTATTTACTGACGAATGGCTCGTAGCGTTGCCACTTGGTACTATATTAGCTGGAGCGTCTAACCGTTTACGAGTTAGAGGAGCTATACATAGCCTGTAATTTGATTTTGTTTACGGCAACATACAGAAGGAGCTCTAACAGGCTTAAGCAAAATTTCATTGGCTCGAATGTAATTAAGCATAAGTTAATTACAAATTTACTGAATTTGAATGCGGGCTAAAAAAATTTGAACGACTTTGCGTGAGAAAATTCTTGGGAAGTGAAGCTGTTAATCACTAAACGAAAATAGAATGGCGTATTTTTGGTATCAGAATTCATTAACGGGCATATTTAAAAGTTAAATATACACTATTACGTCACATTCTCGTACATGTAAATACCGGAGCAAGGTAGTATTTGCCTTGAGACAGAAGCCGCGGCAGCTGTTTTTAGATCGATTTAACAAAGTTGAAATCATAGAGATGAAATTCTGCGAATTCTGCTCGAATAGGAAAGTGCTAAAATGTTAAAATGTGAAAAACAGGTAGAGCGTGACTGTGATGTCGTATCTATTCTAGCAGTGAAAAGAAAGTGGTCTTGGAAATTATACCAAGTCATTTGTGACATTGTGACTATGACTTGACAGAAGACATACCAGCAGGATCGACAGCTCGTCAGATCGCTGTATGTAGGTAATACAGACTACAGATTGCAGAGCACGCTACATTTTTCTCACTTTCTGCACTGGAATCAATTTTGGTGAAATATATCGATCCATATTATGAAAGTTTCTAATGGAAGCAGAATTTATCAAATTCTAAGATCTACCATTATTCTTTCGATTTCGTTATTTTTGCCTGACAGAGAAAAGAAACCCAAGAGTGGATTCGTATTCGAGCTCGAATTAGAATCCGTCTAACCACGTAAAGTGAACAATTCTCTTTTCTATTAAAATTATTCTAAAAATTGAGCAGACATGCAGTGTGTGTTATCTACTTCCATTTCTTTCTCACCCTAATTGTAATAATAGTTTCACCTCAAAATGATTATTATCACTATAATCTGTAACACTGTGTGATACTGGTTTCCCCTGGACTCAGTATATCCATGTTGCACCAAATAGCAAGAAACCTGTCTCTGCTGAAGAAACGCTATTTCTTTCAGTCCTTACAGCGCAGCCTTTACTGAGACAGAAGATCGGAATAGGCAGAGGAGGAAGTCTTACGATTAGTAGAGAACGTACGACACCAAAAAGAAGTAGATAACACGATATTTGTGCCAAAAATTGGTGTATATTGGACCTATTGCAGTGCTTACCTGTGTATCAAATATTGCAGCTTTCTGCACTAACATGGTGTTCAATACATATTCAGTTCGTGGTTGTAGGTTCGTTTTCGTAGATATGAAGCTATAACTGTACTGTAGCTGAAGTAGGTAGGTGCCTATTGTGGGTAGTTGGGTAGGCACATACATACATCTTTTTAAGTGAAAGCTACGGATACCGATGTACAGATACTCAAACTGCTAAGGATCACTTGTAAGAAGAATTTTAGGAACTCGCCCGCCCAGTCGTTTTTTGTTCAGTGTAATGCAAAAATGGTCCTGACTCATGCGGTAAAAAATTCAGTCTTGAAAACTCCATGTGCGAGTTATTTTCGGACCATCCGATAATGTTAATGACGGGCGATTGCACAAAGAGACGATGGGATTTGGGGTATAATGTAACCTTGGACGCTTGCCGATTTCCGATTATGTATGTAATTACAGTCTAATGTGGATTTTTGTTTCTTATGTACAGGTTCTGGCAAGTCGTGAGTGCCTAAATGAAAGTGATGACTGCAGTGAATACGAAGAAAAGCACTTGATGTCTAAAGTAAGTTCTTAATGCAACTTTTGTTTTCCAGTCGTCTCTCCGAATTGTATTTTCACGGTTCCTTCCTCAGTGAAAGGACTGAAACTTTCCAGGGACGATGGTGCCCCGAGACTAAGATTAGACTTTCCATTTATACTTCGTTAGATTATTTGTCTCTCTATTGATTCGTTAGTTAAGCGGAGCTGAAACGGAAAAACAAGTTACCATATCTGACACTTTTCCGTATGTACATTCCAAATCCAGAAACTTGTTTAGGTGGTAGCCAGTTATGTCAGTTATCAAATTGTGACAAAGGGGTAATTATGCAAGGCAAGATGAATACAAAGGGAAATTTAGGTCAAGGGGGTATTAGCAAGAGGCAATAGAGGAGGCAATAGAGGAGATTGAATTATCGATGGGAACTTTTTATAGGATGATCTAGAATACAAAAGTATTTTTGTTTACTTTTCTTCCCGTATTTTTCCAACTAAATACCAGGCTTTGTCTGTGTTTCGTGTAAGTTCGCTAGGTCTATCAGTGAATCGCGTTTATAGCTAGGTAGGAAACTTTGTATCTGTTTTGTTTCACGATTAAATAATTAAACTTTAAATAGAATTGACGGGTGGAAACGTTTCAGAGGAGCATCCTGTGTTAGGTAGAGCTTAGGAAATGGACTGGTGGAGCTTCTATAAAAGGTATAAAAGGAGGAAGAGTCAATTATTGCAGAAATTATTTAGCGGACGACACAATTTTTCCTTTACGATCCGGACAGTGATTACCAGGACGAAAGCAGAATGGTGCTATTTGTGTCGGAAGTTGGGAGTTTTGAGCGTGGGATGGTGTAGAACTTCGGGATTATGGTCACAAATTTCATTTTCATGTGTAAACTGCATAGTCACCGGTCGGTATTACCATCATTCAGTCATTGCAGCCTCTGGTTCACTTGCGCCTTGTGGTTCTGGAGTAGAAAAGTCGTTACTTTTTATTTTTATTTTACAGCTCATGATTGGGGCGAAATCAGATGTGGTCACAGAACGTGAAACGCTATAGGTGCTTTTATAATATGTACGTAGGTTGAAGTAAAGTGTAAAGTACTCTCTGTAAAGTGTTAGGTAACTTTGGTTAATACAAGAAAAAGATTTCCTGGTTCCAATAGATTTTTTTGTAGACAAACTTGATGGGAACTAGAAAGATCGACTAGAATCTCGAGTCACGTAAAACCCAATTAGATGAAAATATGGTGCACTTGAAATTTGTTTCCTGTATTATAGAGTTAGTTAGCAATATTTCCCATAAAAATCTGAGCCAGTAAAAAAAACTATTTACCTTATCCAAACACTCGGAAGATTACGATTTTATTGAAGAACATTAAATAAATAAACGGATCCATTTCATGATTAAACGGGTTGGATTGCAATTCCAGTCCCAATTGAAATCCTGCAACTCAACAATTCATAAAGGAATTCTTTGTGGAACAATTACACTAATAACAATTACTACTATTATTACTATTATCAAATGGCACGGTTGAAAGGGTTGTTTTTATTAGTGCTTGAGGAGAATGGGGAAAAAAGTTGCTGAGTTCGGAATTAGCTTAGGTATTTATGTTGTTGCAGAAGCTGTCCATCTGGGGATTAAGATAAAAAAGGCTTTATTCTTTTCCTTGTGGGACTTAGCATCTTACAGTCTGAGCCTGAACGGCTGTCGTCGATAGTCAAGTGAAAGATAAGTTCAGGAAAATACCATCCAACTTCCAAAGGCACAAATAAGCTACCTACGTTCTCTCAACACACAGAAGTTTTCCGTCTTTTCGGCAAAGTGCTATTTATCGAACTTAAAACATTTGTAATTAGCTGTACTAATTACTTCGCAGCCAAGTGCAAAGTGTTCCTATCCACGAGTCGCAAGGATTGGCATTCGGAATACTCCCAATTAAGTGTCATTTCCTTTAAAAGCATCGAATTAGATAAATCCGAAAGTGGATTAAAATTTTTACCCGGGTGCCAAAAACAGATAAAACCCATGTACAACCGATAGGTAGCTTATTTATCAAAGTGACTTTTGAGACGATGGAGAGTGGACGTTGAAATTGTGAAGGGATCAATGCAATGGTATGTATAGGGACGCGTTGGTAAATGGTTTAATTGATGAAATGGTTGGTTTTCAATAGGAGAATTTGAGTGGATCAAGAGACCCTTTAACGTTGGCGGAAGTTCATGCACGACTCGTTCGAAGTCCGCCTCCAATAATGTGGACGAGAGGGAGAAATTCGGAGCCATCCTTCAGCCGTCTCACGTCCCATAGTTCCATGGATGGAGATGCCGACTGTGTTTTTCAATTTCCCCCTGTGACAAATCGTCTAATGAGCCCAACCCACTCTTGTCGGAGTCATCATTCAGGTCCAACGGGGATGACCAGCTATAAATTTCTTGCTCCATTTGATTACAACTCAAGAATGCGTGACAACTCGTTAGAGGCTGTCACTGGAAAGTTTAATTTGTCACCTCAACCCAGACGACGACCCGAGACGAAGATGAGAGCCTTCTCAGACTTGACCTCATGATTAAAAATGAGGCCATTTCTATACATTCTCATCTTTTTCAAAAATACCAAAGTGAAAACACGAAGAGATTTTCAAAAGTTTACGTGGTAAGAGGAATTCCAAAATGTTCACCACTCTACGTGCATAGACAAGATACTATCACTTACAATAACCATCCTTTCCAGCCAACCACCTATACTAGTAGATATAAGCATCCACTTGTACTTACGAGGTCTATTGGAATACTTTTACGATACGACGAGAATGATTTGACAACGAAAGGGAAGAGGAGTGTCATTTTCCGCATTCAGACTGTATGAGGTTTCTTTTGAGAAAAAAGAAAGGACGGGCAGAACAGGGAATCTACAATAATAAGGATGGATACCATGTACGCGCACGTACGTACTTGATAACGTACATGTGAAATACGAAATTGTAATGTAACCCAACTTCACTCCATTCTTCCTTTTGTTACGATATAATGGCAATTGTGTAGATCTGTAGTAAATTTGATTTTTCACATCTTTTCTTTCACAATTCCTTCCTTAAGGGTTGAGTTCAAATAACGACGTTCGCTCTGTACCTTCATTGATTGTGGTATTTAAGTGTTACCTATATATTATTGTAATACAGTATGTATTAGATATTTGGAGTATGTATATCTCGCTTCATGTGGTTCGGAATCAGATTTTAAGGATAGAAAAAAAGATGAATGATGAGCACCCATTACACCTATATAGGTAAAATGAATTACATATGTGGAGAAAGTGATTCGGATTCGGATAGTTACACTATGCACACCCCTCATAAATTATACATCCGACGGGAGCATTGGTAATCAAACGCAACTGGAAAGAAGGGTACCTTCATTGCAATCCCGAAAATAAAGTGTGCAAATAGTAGCCTCCATGCACTCACTCACTCAGCTCTGTAAAATTCGAGTTGGTGCAGAAAACCACGAACATATAATAAGTATAGCCATATAAGGTACATACATAAATATATATATATACATACTGCCGCTCGTCATTGCCATCGTATTAGCTTTGGCGGCTGAACGTTAAATGTACGTAGAAGATACATTTATCTATATATAGATACATACTACAGGATATATTTATGTGTAATTTAGTACTAGTTTAGTCAGTCGTTACTATTAAACTAACTAGTAAGTAGTGCTAGTATTAAATTACATGCTGTAAGTAGTAGACATACGTATATGTACACATATATTATGTATTTTGGTATTTGACTCACTTAAAAGTTTGTTCTCAAAGCCTCATATGGCTCCATACTCGTACTCGTGTTCGTTTTCATATAGAATGAATTCAATGAAAACATTAGGGCTGACAATGAGAATGGAATAATGGAATGATAATATATGAGTAAGTATCTTACTAGGTATGCGTAGGTGTACAGCAGCAAGGCGCCAGTGAACTAAAATAGTGTAAATAAATAGGGAAAACCAACGTAGTATTAAAGATATTGGAACAGTCCAGATTGTTCTCTATTCCATATTGTAAAGACTGTATAAACAACTGTATAAAACACTTGGTAGTTTACATGTACAGCCACCTCGGATACATAGTTTATAATTACAAATGTAGGTAGGTAGTTTTAAGGCAGGGATATACCAGATATTTACATTGGTATGTACATTGGTTTGTATTCAACTACCCACCGACGTTGAGCCATAGTCGTGATATGATATATTATATGATTAAGTAAGCAGCTCTAGAACTGTAGACTTGAGTAGAAATCACGTAGAAAGTTGACTACTCGAGTACTTTAAACTTACTCACTATTAGTACCTATGACTATAGAGTGTAGGACTAGGTACATAATAGAACAATAGAAAGAATGATCATTAATTACATCGAAGATAGAACTGTAGATTTCATGATTTAAAGGATGAATGTAACCACCACCCCAGTAAATTGAAGCTACTATATATACATGGATCCAAAACCAACCGGCCAGGTACCTATCTATACTTATCTATTCAGACATTCTTCAATTTTCAATCTCCAAACTGAAAATGATCAATTCCTTCCTACTATGTAGACGTAGTAGGTAGTTATCCAGCCATCTATGTATCTACTAAATTACATCCTTGCTCATAGTACATAGTTGTTGATCAAGGATCATTGGATCCTTTGAGCTAGCGTATGTACACACGTGGAGCTTTCTGTAGCCAGCATTCCTTGGAACATGAGCGTATAGGTACTTGGATCCCAAAAGCTTCGTAGGCATAATGTAATTGATGAATCCACTTCGTGGAAAACCGTAGATGTCTACCTAGACGCTGTCGTTCTAGCCTGTTAACAGTGTCTGCACTATTGATCCTTTAAAATATTGTTAATGTATGGAACTCAGCGTCAGGATGAGAGGATCGAGTCAAAGTCAACGATGAATCAGTATCAGTACATAGTCACGTCTCCTCAGTCAAGTAGATCACCATTTTTCCGATTTCATTGCCAGAGATTTTACCGCAGAGCATAATATGTATGAGATACATACAACCCACTAAACGTAAAAGCCGTTAAAACAATTGCTTCCTGTTTAAGCTGTATTGCAAGCATTTACGTTGCTTTCCTTTTGCTTTCCTTTCTGTTATTTCTCGATCCCTCTTTACTCTATGATCCTCCCACACATCTACTTGTAATGCTCAGAAGATGAGAACGCTCCCGTTTCCCGCATCTCTTACATTGTGCTTCAGGGACTTTCTCCGTTACTCAGGATCAGACAGACAGGGACGCATTTATATTCCGTTAATTAAAGTACCCTTTCTCCTTTCAACTATACAACTACAAGCAAGTGTCAATTTATCTGTTGTATCGGTAACAGTATCATCTGTGCAATGTGCATTAAAGAAATTTGATGTGCATACGTAAAGAGCAAACATAAAACGGAAAATATCGCATTAGTCTGTCTGTCTGTCTTGGGAAGGTCTATGAATATTGGTTGAAGCGTCCCCCCATTTTATGCCTTGGCTTACCAAGGAAGAAAGTTTTCTGCGCTATACATAGCATGCAGTAATGTGTGTGTTTCCGTACAAATTAATTTAGCTGCTCACCTTTAACCTACACACTCTACTTTGGGAGTTTGGGACACCCGACGAGAGCAGAAGCGGTAACCTGAGTAGAGCTGGGAGACTTTCAGACAAAACTGTATTATCTTGTGTCAGTTTAAAAGCAAAAAGAAATAGCAAGGAAGTGTGTGTATTCGTGACGATGCTTTTGTTTATTTTGTCTTCCTATAGGCTCTTTGTCTTTTGTGTTCTTTTTGCAATGGCAAAACAGAAGAAATTTTCACATCATTTTCTTTGTTGTTCTTCGGTTACAAATTCAGCGGAGGCAGAATATACCTTACGCAAGAAACGTTTTGCTCAGATTCGATATTTCAACTTAAATTAGAAACTGTTGTTTTTGAGAAATGTTCTTCTAGTAATATACTGTATGGTTTGGAGTTTAGCCATGTTTTTTTATTCTGTAGAATGTTTCAATTTTGAAGACTTTAGTAAAGTAAATATTTTGAGTGTAGGTTTCTATTTCCGTTACCGTTCTGTTTTCCTTTCCTACTACTCTTCGTTTAGCTTATAGCCTCTAGCAAGCAATCTCTATATAATTTATGGTTACCATAACTTGCTCATTCATAAGTATGCATTATAGACTAAAAGACACGCTCACGTTCAGGCATACTTACTGCTTCAGTGAGTATTAGTACATCAAGTTTTAGGTCATAATTATAATTATTTGATTTCTTTACTCATTGTGGCATCGCACATGCATTAATCAAGGAGGACGAGCTCATGTTTTCCATTCAAATGTAAAATATTTGTTCTATATTTGGAGGCTTTTGTAGGAGGACGTGACGTAACGAACAGAGCAATTGCATTTGGGAAAGTGCTTAAGTAACTAATGAAAATGTAACATTTGACAGGCTGCATTATAATTTGTTTCAGTGAGCCAGTTGATTTCACTTTTCACGACTAGGAATGGTTGACTAGTAGGTTATGATATGTATGTATAATATATGAGGCAGTAATACTCTATTTGGTGAGATCAGCTAAATCTTAATTAGTCTGTACATTTTAGAATAATAATTAAAACTTGCTTAGGCATTTGACAGGAAGATATAAGGTTGTCATTTTACATTATATGATATGATAAAGATAGCGGGTAACTTTGTAGCTCGTAGCGGACTATCCTAGGCCTTTGTCTTGGAGAATATGTATAGTTAATTCAGTTTTTTTTAGCTCTTCTAGCCTTTCTCTGGAGTGAGATGAGATGAGGTAGTGCATTATAAGATGAGATGGAGCAAGATGAGGTGGTTGGTGGATGAAGATTGCTGAAGCGTAGAAATTAAATTTCATCCAATCTTAATCCTCAGCCAAGCCTTGAATATTCTCTCCTATCATCTGTCTGACTCCACATAAACTATATATATATATTTAAAACAATGATGATATAACTCTATACTTCTATTTTCATCCAAATATACGAATATTTATGTAACTACAAGTAAATATTTCTCTAATCTATGTAACTAGTCTATGTATAAGTCATAAATATGCATAATTTTATATTTATGTAATAATTACATAAAAGCAACCCAATATCTTGTATGTACCTACCGACAATTCTAAATGCTAGACAGATACCTAATTTTATGGAAGTAAAACTCAGATAGATTTATAACAATTATACATTATATTGTACGTACAATAATTTCTGTAAATGTACAGATAGCTGTAGCTATAAATATATATTATATGTAACGTAGTATGTAGTGGTAGTTGTACAGAATGCTGTGAAACGAGCCGTAACTGTATGGAATTTACATTATATATCTAATCTACCATTTAATTTTCTAGTTATTGTAAACATCCTACCTATGAGTGCTCAGTTCTATCTGTATGAAATCCCAAACAACGCAAATGTAGTGGAGTAGAAGTGTTACACATAATTACATAGAAGAGAACTACTTTGGCAACATTACAATTACTTATAAAAATGTGTAATAGACCATAAAAGCGAGGAGGCGTAAAGATAGTGGCTCTCTCGCCCAGTACATAGTATATGTGCATCTGAATGTGTATGTATAATGCCCACGCAGAATCCGGATTTGGATTGTGGACCGTAAACGACGGACCGTAGATTTGGATGACTATTTTATGAGCTCAGTGACCGGACTGGACTTTATGATATTTGTAGTATCCAGTGAGTCACACAGAAAGGCCATTATATTCCTTCGTTTCATGCCACTAAATTTTAAAAATACCTAAATTAAAGCTAGTTAAGTAATTCGGTAAGTGTAAGTAAATATGGTGCACCCGCCCACTAATGTCCTGTCCTGTGTCACAATGGGAAATCCCATGAAAGGGAAAGGAAATACGAGGCATTACCTTCCCGCCCCACTTGCCCCACGCATATTTGTTACAAGCTACAGATTTTAGAGCAGTAGTAGTGTACAGGGAATGACACACACACACACACACACACAGTTTCACTTCCTTTCCGTGAAACTGAAAATGCTAAACGTTCAAATGTACCTACATACAATGGAACACAATATTGTGAACGACTACAAGCGTGGAAAGAGAAAGACAAGAGGGAGAAAATATTTATTTTGTAATTCTAAGAGTAAGCACATACAGGGAAAAGTGGAAAGAAAGTCGGCGATAATGTTAAGAATAGTCTTTTGAAAGTAAGGGATTCAAACTGTCTACTTGTCTCTTTGCTTTTCCCGTCTGCTTCTGTTCCCATCTCATCGGGGATTCTTCACTTACTTTGTGTCAGCCTGTGGTTGTGTATATGTGGACTTTAAGTCGCGTAGGAGAAAGCAAGCAGCTGTATATCTTTAAAAGCTCTCAGAGCTCCGTGAGTCTGCATGGAGCAGATTAAACAAATACCAAACAGAAACCAGGAAGGACTTAAAGAGAGAAGAAAAATAGAAATGTATGAGTCTCTTGATACTCAGTCCTTTTCGTCTTGAGTCTTGCTGAAACTGTTCACTGTCGGTCCGTATCTTTCTTCGCTCTTTCTCATTCTCGACATGCTCTGAAGTTACAAGATGGGGAAAAGTAAGATAAAAAGTCAAGTCAACAGATTAAAAATACATGTAGAAAATAGAATCTACGGGTACCCCAATGCTGGGCGTGCTGTATGAGCTTACTGATACACCAAACAAATACGTCCCGAACGTATCTTTCCAGATTGGTTCGCTCATACGGTTGCACATTTTACGAGTATGATTATGTGTTTTCTACAACGAATTCGATTATTTACATATATCCCTCTGACCAAACGTAGAAGTTTGTTTAGAGTTTGTCTGCACACCTACAATCTACCTACGCTACGTTAAGTAAACTCCAAATCCAGGTTTACCTATGTATGTACTTGTATCGGTACCTACCTACGTTTGGTCTTTTCCTCGCTCACTTGACCAAATTCAAATTCTAGAAGATTAAGTACCTTCATCTCATATCAGTTGTGTAGAACACATACTCAGACTCTTCCAACATACTGAAATAGCACTGACAACAACCTATGGTAATCATGCTTAAAACCGACAAAGTTCCCTTACTCAAACATGTAAAATCAAATTCCACTGGATTTAAATCTAGAATCGAAAGGGCGTCTGTTTTTGCCGTAGTATTAGAAGCCAGATTCTAAAACTTTCCCATGAAAAACCAATTTAGCATCTAGGCATGCTCCATAACCATAGTCCATAGACTTGCAGGCAAATAAGTTAGTTGACATTAGGAAAGTACTACCAAAATTGTTTGTTTGAATTATAATGAGGCAGAGGCTGTATGGAGGGTAAAAAGGCTCATTGGGATGAAGGGCGCTTGACGGATATACCAAAGATGCTTTTACCGAGTGTGCAAGGATCTTGAAAATGCCTCGACGAGGAAGAAAGTTAAGATCCCTGCGAGTGTTTGATTTCATTGTGTATGTACACATAATTTGTTAAAATAAAAACTGTATCGTAAAGCTTCAAATAGAACCCCCGGGTTCTTATTAGACCCTGGATAATAGTAGCAACCAGGCGTATGTCGCAAGGCACTGGCTCCATTAGAGACAGTGTCTCCAAACCAGCCTAGGTTATTTGAAACAGATAAATTAATTAAATTGCAGCTCTCTAACAGATCCCAGGTCCCTACTAGAGTACAGTTTTTATTTTTAAATATTCTGTGTACACTCACGATTAAATCATACACTTTCGGTAAAAGCATCCGTGGCACATCCCAAATGCATTCCTAGTACATCCCTCTCCCATTGATCCTGGTTACCCACCATATGGCTGAAGACAAAGTGATACATTTACAAGCAAAAGTAGCTACTGTAAAAGGATCCCAGACGTGCACTTCTTCAATTAGCGACAGGTGAGCGCATTGTATGTAAAGAAGGCGGCGCA
>JAQFZC010000998.1:0-36064 GCA_034695205.1 Dicyrtoma fusca | reverse complement strand
ATGATAATTTGCGTTGCGAATGTTGAAAAGAATAGAGCAAGTATGGCTTGAGTCGTCAGTAGTGATCCCTCTAATCCCCAGCGATGTTTTTCTGCCAAAAGAACGTTCGGAGTCTTGATGGACAGCACAATTGTAAAAACCACATCAAACATAGTGCATAGCTGTAAAAAAAAATGAAATTTTGGAACTGCTTCACTTGTGCGACGTTAATACTTCATGCAATCAAAACGTATATTAATATATACATAAGTACGCAGGGATATTATAATAAATTCGAAAAAGCTAGAATTATTACGGGCCATAATTATAGAACAAAAAGAAAACTAAACGTACATACCCAGCATATTAAAGCAAAAGAGTACGTTAGGAATTTGCATTGGAGCAGACGAGAATACATCCGATCTTCATTAGCTTGCTGTAATATTCTATCCAAAGCATTTCCGAATGGCTGTACAAGTACTTGACCTCCATCAGTTATCTCGCAAATGGCATCTGCCTCTTCCCCCTGCCCAGCTGCGGTCAGCGTGACAGTCAGTGACGTTGGCAGTCTTTGTGACATTATCGAATCTAAATTTTGATAAATCTACTAAGTTCAAATTCAAAGTTTCAATTTCCAGACCCAACTGGAATGCAGCTAGAAACTATCATTTTGAGCTCTTTTACTAAAGTTGTTTTGGTACTAAAACTAATGTCCAAATTATTAGTACTAATCCAAATTCCAAATTATTCCAAATTAAGTTATTCTAAAATCTGAAAATGATTTAAAATAAAATCAAAACATTATGAAATATTATGAAATAAGACATGAGCACATTCACAGTATGGCCGTCCCTTACATCATACAGCTAATTTCTTTTAAGTTTTATTAATAATTAATCGTTTAAAGTTTCAAGGCGTATAAGAAAAAAACCTTTTGCATACAGAGATAAAAAGAAATTTTTTCAAAAAATGTTTTAAAATAATACGATTAAATTTTGGATTACATTTTATTTAGACTAGACTTTTGTCTTATTATAAACTTTGTTCAAGCAGTGCCTTTAATAATTTTGTAATTTCAAAGAATGTTCAGGGGTTTTCGTAGAGTTTGTGCAACTATGGAAATTTCTAATATTTGAATTGGGTATTTGCGATATACTTTGTTTCTATGTAAAATGTAACTAATTATTTCGGTACGTTTTGCACGAAAAAAAAATAAAAAGTATTAAAATGCCTATTTTGCTACTGTTATGTATGTTTTTTTCTGGTGCTTGTGCACTTGATTTGGCTTATTTACTTGTACATACTAATTAGTAATGAGCACAAAGAAATAAAATGGACGAGACAGAAAACACTTCATTTCACATTTGACAATTTACTCTGTAATTCATAATAGATTGTTATAAGTATTTATGTATCATCTTTCATTTTGACTTGATTAATATTACATTCCGAAAAAATCTCTCTACTGTACAGTTGGTAGTTGGTTATAATATTTCCCATCTTGCTTAATATCGTGTTCATTTTTATTTAATATCTCTTTTTATTTCTTTACTTTTGCCCCTGGGCAATTTCTGTCATTGTGTCTCCTACTACTGCATGTTATATTATGCTGGGCACAATTTAATAATTCGACTACGATAACCTACGCAGAATATATTTTATAGAGTTTACATTTTTGTATTCAACTATATAGTCATGTATACATTTTATCCTAAGTAATTATATAATATAATGACAGTATATTTTCATCTAAATGTATCTACATTCATTTGAAATTGAAATCGAGGCAGTATTAGACACATATATATATATATAATCCATAATTTTTATTATTATCATTGTTATTCTTTTTGCATACAAGAAATTGATTGTTGACGTCTACAGTAAGAGTTTCTGCAATCATGGATTCAATACAAACACAAACACAAAAAATTTAACTAGTAACATATACTTACACCCTTGTACTTTTTTTCCATTTCAAGAAAATGCAACCTTGTTAATTTTGATTCATTATTTTAACTGGATCAAAACCAAATTAAGCATTACTTTGATGATTCGACCAAGTAAGAATGTTATTTATTATTTTATTATTATGTACTTGCAAAGTCTACTTGTGAAATCAATCGAAAAATCGGAAAAATCGTAACGTAAGTATAAACATACACTTTATTATTTAGTGGGGAAAAAAACTACCCTGTAAATCCGTCAAAGTACATAGTACAAATAGTCAATCCACAGAATAAAATAAATAAATCAAAAATTAAATGTCCTTTTGATTCTCATGATTTCTGCAGTACATATTTTAGTAATTAGGATTTGATTTTTTTTTGCATTGCATGATTTGCTTGCATCCAGTCAATACTTTCCATTTTGTAGGAATGACTAATGTATAGTTACTACGGACTTACATACTTTCTTTAGATAGTATTTAGAAATTTTAACTCTTTTCCTGAATACTATTTCTAACTACAGCTATATTTGCCGTTTGGTATTTACATTACAAATTAAGTAACTAGATAGTCAAGTTATTTTATATAATTACAAATATGTATAATCTACCAACTAAATTAAATGAAAGTAATTTTTTCTTTCACAGCTACACAGCTTTCAGACCAGATTCGATTGTCTACTGCATCAAGAAGATTAGAAGATGTACGAACTGAACTGACTCCAAGAGAATTAACCCGACTCTCATCCCACGTAATGCTCGCAGTACTTCATAATTTTTGAGACATTTCACACACTACTACTACTATGTACTACTACATACTTGGCAAGATTCAAGATTACTTTCAGTTTTCATATTATAGTATATATATACAAAATAAGTATGCAAAACAGAGTGGACATGTTTTCTTTAAGACAAAAAACAAAAATTAAGAAGGCTTTATACATAAGTACATACCTACATTACAGTCCAAGCCCCAACTTTCACTTGGAGAACTTCTTGTAGAAGGGAACTAGGCAAATTACAACAATAATTTAATGTATTGTTAAAAATATTTTATAATGTACTGATAAATATACCGAGCACTGAGGCGTTTGTCTATTGTACAGATAGGAAGTAAGATAAAATATAGCAATACATTCAGCAATGACCTAATCAAGTTTAGAATAGCTTGCAGAACTTATAGAACTTTGGAACTTTCATTACTTTTAATTTTAATTCAATAGCATGCTCTTTTAACCGGGTGTTCCCCTTATTGTTAATGTACCTGTGTATGAATATACGGACAATCAAAAGTCAATAGTAATAATAACAGTTGTAGTGTAGAGAAGTTGTATGTAGTAACAATTAAAATGACATTTTATGGTTTTCGAGTTGAAATCGTGCCATTTCCATGTCATTATCATAATCATATTGTAATTGATCAGAATTTAAACTCTCCTCTCTTGCAATATTCAACACAATCCACATATTTTGTCGTTGGAATGAGTATGATTTTGCAAGTATTGCAGTTTGCATTCACATAATCTAAAGTTACAGATAATGACATAATGAAAAGAATACAATGATTATATATGTATCAGTAGAAACATCAAGATTAGGAACAATCAATAGTGAAAGAAAGATTATAATTATTATAATATAACAATTTTACACTCAGTAAGTATCTCGAACAAGTCTTTAAAAATTACAATTTCCATGCAGCAACCATTTACACTAATACACAATATACCAATGATGATCAATTAATCGTCTATAAATATTCAACATGTTTGACTTTCGTAGAACTACATTAGCTTTTGCAATTTTGTAATACAATTTTACGAATTTTTCTTAAATACTTCTGTAAATGCGCGAAGAATGGCAATACTGTGTACATATAATAATGTATTACTGCAGTAATTATTGTCGGCCTATCACATTGATAGATTCTTCAATTACCTATATTTTTTAATTACTTTAAAATACGTAATTAATTAATCCTATATAGTTCATTATATAGTGAAACTAATTGTATATTCACTGACAGTACTCACGCAGTGAATCCACATTTTTGCGGTGTGTCCACGCGACTAAACACTCAAACGTAGAAGCTTCCGAAAATTAAACAAAATAGAGTTAAATAGACAGAGTATTTTTGTATAAGTAATTACAACCATATCCTGAAAAACTAGTCACACAAATAATTATCAAAATTATACTCACTTTCGATCTTCACTACTTCAATTCATATTTTTACATGACGGAGGCTTTACCATTTGGGGAACAATAAACAGCTTTATAGCCTTCACCACGTTGTTGGAAACTAACTTCTAAAAAATAATTGCTACAGATATTCGGTATAAAGTAACAGTTCACAAGTAATTACTCAAAACTCGATTTCAAAGACAAATTGAGTTTAGCTTTACATAATTACTGTTATCGAAAGCAACCACAAGAATCACAAATTGTAAAACACGGTAGTAACCGGACCCGGAACCGGAATCCGGTAAATACGATGATTCCCACTGTTGACTGTCAACTGTGAACGGGAACTTCGGACTTCGCATCGCACCCCCATCCGCATTCCGCATCCGACGCCTCAGGATATTTTTTTTAAGGAAAAAGAACAGTATTTAATAGTGATTTAAGTTTTTCTATTACTTTCAGTATGCAATAGAGATTAATTATCATTATTATTATCATCGTCAGTTATCAGTAAGTAGCATTTTTTGTTTGTTTTGTTTTTAAGTAACAACGAAGGAACTCACTCTTCAACGGAAAAACAAAGGCACAAAAATATTCTAACCGTACAGTTAAAATCATCTTAATTAAAATATTTTGTATTATTACATATATTATTAAAGTTGTTTAGTATAATTAAATCTTTAGTTATTACAATAGATTATTGTACGACTTCCTTTTCAGTGGCATTGGAATAATAAAATTGTAATAATATTCATTATTTTATATTTTATATTCTTCAGTAGTTATCCTATCCTGGTAAACTCTTCCATAGGTCTGTTTATAATCATTTACATACATAGTTAAGTAGATAGTTTGAATCATAATCTATTTTCAAAGTTCTGTACATGACATTACATTACTTACGCATTGAACATTCAACTTGGAAACTTTTGGAACGACAGTTTAATTTAATAAAGAACGTCCCCATTTTTTCCCACAAGCATACATTTTTTCAAATAATTTATTATTTGTTAATTTAATGCATGGTTATATTTTTAAGTCTATCACAATTTAGTCTGACGATGAACATATCGCATCAATATCAACGAAACTACCAATTCCTGTCATTGGATTGTCCGTTGACCACTACGTATGTAGTTCATAATTTTACATTAATTTATTTAATTAATTTTTTATCGATAAACTACATAAGTATGTATTCTCACATGCTAACCATCGAAATCTAAATTAACTTCACGGTGTATGTATCCATAGCATCATACTGCGTACGGTTTACCTATCAACTATTTTACGAATGACTCGATCAACTTAGGTAATACATGTTACGTTCTAAAATTCTAAATCGTCTAATCACCACTAATTCGACTACATTTCAATTTTTCAATCCCAATTCAACGAATTACAATTTATTTTTAACAATACCTCCATTTTACATGAATGTTAATATTACGTAACTACCTACTAGTACCTACCTTGAAATGCGAATGTATTTCGGCATTGCAATAGCATTTTCAGATACTATTTAATACACATTATGGGCGTACATCTAATTTACAAATAATTAATGTTAATTAAAACTGAGAGATATATTCTCAAGAAAGAAATTATTTACTGGCTCGGTCTCTTGTCTACCTAAGTAAGTAATAAGTAAATCTTACAATCTACTAGTTAGCTATTTTCTGTCGAATGTCACCCCACCTACTATACTACGAACTATGAATTAATAAATATTGACACAATATTTTTTTGATTTCTTTTATATGTATAATTATATCCATGCTAATTTCCTCCTTGGTTTACTACGATATTACTTTATTGCTAACTCAAACTAAAATGGCACTCACGACAATACAATTTATATTATTAATGGATTTTATAAGTTTAATTCGTCTGTGACTGAGTTTCATTTTAACTCGATTGACACTTCGATTTTGTGACTATATAGATTATACTTTATACTTCATTTCAATTTCCTACAATGAGTAGTACTACTGTTACAGTTGTAAGCAACTCAAGTTTAAATCAAATCCAATTCAATTCTAAATGCTCACAACCATATTATATTTAAAGAAAAGCCTATAAGACCTAGGTTCTGTGTTATAACAGGAAAAAGAATGGATTCGGTTTGTTATGTGTACGAAAGTCAATCTGTATTTTTTGTAAATATTTTTATCTGTAATCTGCTCCGTTAGTTATATGATTTTGAATTTACATATGAATGATTTTTTCCCCTTTCCAGTGTTTTCTGTTGTTTGCACTAGCAATCGTACTATAATTTGTCAAGAATAAATTACAATTCCCAGGAAAGCACAAACCTACAAAGTTGGCACAAAATTGTCCATTATCAGTATTATTTCTGGTAAGTATTTAAAAACAGTATCAATTTAAAGATGTTTGACAGCTTTCCTTTGTGATTATTTTTCAAGTTTTAACAATAATTTTTAGGGAATACTAACGATAAGTATTTTAACGAGGAGGTAAACAAGTCTCAGGTGCTTGTAACAAAGGAAAAACAAGATTTCAGTGGGAATCTTGGAATTTTGCAGAATGCTTAAAAAGTGTTGGGAACTTAGGATAATGGTTTTTTTGTCGTTGTTGTTGATTGTGCACTTAACTAATGAAACTGATTTTAAATGAATATAGCGTCTACTGATATACTTAAATTTATGTACTATATTTCTTAATTCGTTAGATAAAAGACAATTTTAATAATATTCTAAAATATTCAGCTATTATTGACTATTATAATAATCATGTACCTAGATATTTTATTGATGGTACCTGTGACTGGCTACCGCTAATTTGAGATGATTGCTCTTCATAATGCAGTACATTTATTTACTAGGTAGGTAGGTATGTGAGTGCCTATACACACGTATTATTTACTAGCGATGCTGATTTATACACAGTTGTGTCAGTATAATTATATATAATAATATTTTATGTATGCACCTATATTTAATTGTAGGTAATATGAGACTAAGAGACTATGTATGTATGTACTTCCTGTTGATACGAATTTAGTGCTGATACTTTTACTACTACATATTTCCCACTAATTTTGTCTGCCATTTAACTTTTTCGCAGCTGTCTAATGTGATTGTTTTCTTCTTTCAGTTTGAATGACAGGAACCGGTGGGCTCCCTAACCACAATCCACACACGGATACGTTCAGGGGAGAGTTCCCCACTTACTCCTAATTGGACTAAAGGATCAAAGACGAAGCGTGAGAAGACTTGAATCTTGAATCTTTTACTTCACAAGATGTTCATTGTCACTGCTCGCTTCACTTCCATTCACGTCCATTACAAGTATGTAGGGACCTACCTGCGGGTATCTACCATCTAAACCATGGAATTACGGCTCAGTGCATTACTGGCAATTAGCTAGGCTGGGCTCGGGTCTTTGTCATTTTGGGATGAGATGTGACGGTGGAAGTAGAAAAGTCCATTATTGTCCCATTAGGGTTGAAACAGTTGGAGATTAGATTGGAAATGTGATTGTAATTTTGTAATACAGACTTTAAACTTTTCTAAAATTTCATTTTCTTTCTTTGTCTCTCCTTCTAATTCAGTGGATCATCATCATCTTCCTCATCATCATCATTCTTTCTTGGGTTTGTGGGGCAACAAATTCCTTCACTTCCATCGTCTCGGAAGCCAAAGAGAACTTGTTCCGTAGCTGTAGGTTCGTGTGCCACAATCCCATGGAAATCCCGAAGATCATCCGCCGGGAACCACGCTGGCTCTTCTTTGGGAAAGATTTGAATTCCAATAGCCCTGTAATAAATTTTCAATTTGTACGTCAACTGTCAACGTCATTGCCAGTGTCATTTACTGCACTTGGCATTTGCATATTGCTGTCTACATTTCCTTTGTATTAGGACTTTTGGGTTGAACTTTGCAAGTTTAACTGCTCCCTGAAAATGGGACAGCGAGATCAGTGCTGACGAGGATGACTAGGAAAGTATAATAATTTGATACCAATATGTACCTAACTACATCTTTAGGAGTTCCGAGCATCAGAGTCGGAACATATGTATGAAAAATAGATAATATACAATACATTGAGGAAATCGTAGTTAAAATTACCGTCCACACTGAACCCTTCCATATCAGTACATTCAACATTGTACAATGTGCAGTAATGACCCCATAAAAAATTTATGACTCGTAAAATTATGAATAAATCCGTGTTAAATGCACTGTTACAATTTCCTTGCACTCAAAAGTCAACCTCCAAACAAACAACTATCTCACACTTCACCGCACAGCTTTAGTGTTACGGCCATCGTCCTCCCATCATCATCCCCATCGCCATCATAAAACCAAGTGTAATGCTGTAGTATTTAATTTAAACCCTTGAGATTTGAATTTGAAACCAAACGTCTTCCTTAGGCCGTAACCCTTTGATGCTTTCTTTCCTAAAGTGATAAGATTTAATACTACCACATATGTGCCCATCCACTAGCCAATTGCACTGCATATGGAACGCGCTGAAGGTCGCTCTCAGGATTACGTAATTTTTGTATTTATTGGGACAAATAATGGTGTAAAATCAGCAACATTATAGAAACAAATTGTAGGATGGCGAGGAAAAAATTCAGTACCAACGCCTTTCAAATTTACAACTACATAGTAGGTATACATACGTATAAGCTCTTTCCTAAGGCGATGTGATTTATTCATCTATTTTCTTCGATTCTGGAGAATTTTCCTATAAAATTGTATCACATCTGGAATTGTCCTAACAAATAGCGTTGCACATGCACTGAACATCAGAAAGATAGTATAACCTAATTGCTTGAAAGAAAAGCTAATCAGAGCACTCTCATCAGTTTTTCCCCAAACTCCCCATTTAATATTCCTACCTACCCCATCGCCAGCAGGACAGTGCCTCGCACACATTACTAATGTAATCAAAGCAGAACAGAAATCCAATAGAAAATAAAAAAGACAAGAAGAAATCATAAACGTAGTGAGCTATTATGATTAGATCTCTTAGAAGAAATAGCAAAAAATACAAAGTCCCGTTAAAATCCTATGTATTTTTTCACAGTATGTAGTTTTGTCGAGTTGCATTGGAGGCCGGAGGCTGTAATCGTAATCGTAAATGGAAAGCTAAATGTTTTGTGTATCGCCTTGTTTTAAATGTGTTTCGTTTCGCCTATAAAGCAGTGCAGACCATGTCAGTAATGGATGTATGTTGTCTGTCTTGACTTACCTAAGAATAGCCACAACGGGAATCCAGATTGTGGAGCAGAGGACGAGGAAGATAGCCGCACCTAAGGCCCACGTTGGCCATTCTGTGTCCACAGAATCTCCTTCCTCCGCCACCCAACGGGGATATGTACTTCCTTCAGTAAATATCTTTATCCAACTGGCTAGTAGAATGATAATCATAGCACATGGACTCAAGTACTTCCAGCAGAATAACCAGTACAAATGGGGTCTCTTCCCGGTCATTAGCTGAATATCTTCTGCAAACCTGTAGTAGTGTCACAATAATATGCTGTAGTCGTAGTCCTTTTGCCATATATGCAATTTAGCGAAGCGCTGGAGAAAGTGCTACAACCAATTCTACAAAATAATGCCTTCACATAACAACACACGTATGATTCCCATAGCCCCATTCCCATTACAACACACCCCATTCGTCTTTCCTCGTTTTCGTCTTTCTCTTCCTTAGAAAAACCTAAGAAGCTGTACGTTGCGTTGCCGACTGCAAAAATAAAATCCTAGAAAAGCATTCACAAAACGAAAAAAAAGGAAAATGGATCGGAGGAAACGAAACGCCGAGGAAATAACGGAAAAAATGTATAGTGCCATGTCAGTCTTGATGTCAATGTAATTACACCACGTCTTGTAATCTGACTAGCTTTGATGCATGCGGCGCGTACTACCACAGTCGCAGAGAAAGCTTATTACTTGGGTATATACGATTAATAATACTACCTATGAACAAATAGAAAGCTACAGTATTGATATTGGTAGAATATTGTTGTTCGTAGTACAAGTTAGAGAAAGTGCATACCTGCTGAGACCATAAATGTATGCAACTCCGACACACTCACAAAAAGCAATTATGAGCAGTGGGACATTGCCACAAAAACTATCAAAAAGGACGAAAACGTAATTGCCCGCACCATGGGCAAACATCATGGACAGTGCACAGCAGATTCCACATAAGATCCCTGCAAGGAAATACAAATAGAATAAAATTAATACATTATTGTTCTTTCAACACTGTCAACATTACATTATTTTATCAATACGTACATTTGTCAGTACATTTCTCTATGTACCTACATACACTCTCTTTCATTATTTCCAAGATGCATTCATATTCCCAATTCACATTCCCACTTAGCAGTTAGCAGTTACCGTTACCGTTACCACATCCTCCGAATTGTATTCGTTTTTATGAAGATATCAGCCGAAATTCAATAACTCTGTTCTCTTATCCGTCTATTCAAATTCCCATCTAATATTCATAAAATCCCAACTTATTAATATTTTGCCCTTTCACCATAAGCTAAACATGGACTGACTATAAGATTGGCGCTCTTCTAGTCCTACTTCATCCCTTTTAGCAACAAGTCGATTCTAATTAAAATCAAAGAAAGGAATACCGAGCGAGTGATAATGCTCTTTGAGGATGCTAGTAGCCCCATGTGTGAGCTTATAGATAGATTTTTCAAAAGTTCTCGACCGTACGGTATTCCACAAAATCATTATTTTCCATAGAAAATCAATTTTTATTTTACTTTATTTCCCAGAATTTATGACCTCTCGAAATTCATGCACCGCATCCAAAGAGCACACTATATAGTTATAATAGAACTCCCAGAGTTTCTAAAAGTGTCAGCTGAACGTTATTCCGTTGCACACTGACGTTCCATTGCGTTCCTTTGGAGACCCCAAAAGAACTTTTATTGTAAATCAAAGAATTTTCTGCTCTCCAGACCAGTCCAGTATTTGCGTTCCTGCTACGGCCGCCACACACACAGGGACATGCATGAGAACCTACGTAGGTAGGTACATACTTATGATGGTTGGTGAGAAAGTGTGAAAGTCGTGAAAGGCAAAAGAATAAAGTCAGTGACACTAGAAAGTTGGGGGAAGTGGACGTCTGGATGTAGAGATTGGGATGCATGTGTGCATTTGAACGGAATGTGGGGAGGTGACGTGGGTATGTAAGTACCTGCCTAGGTTTTAAGTAGGTAAATAAAAAAGTATATTACCTATGGGTCTATAAAGGCCGGCACAAGCTGTGCTGGGCGGAAGCTGACGCTATAAGCTCTCCATTTACAATCACATCCAATCAAATGTAATATGCACGAATGCTGAAGGTGTATACGCCAAAAGGATAGGCATATCTCCCCTCACACACATACAATGTTGGCATGGCCAAGTGAAATTCATGTTTATGTTGGTAATTGTGAACGTGGAGAGAAAGTAAAGAGAAAACTTTTACAACAAACTTGTGTCATCCCCTCCGACTTACGCCTTTTTTTAACGGTATCACAGACTGCATTATATTTGTACCTACTATTTATAAGGATTCAATGAATCCTATATACCTGTATACTGTCAATGCTGTATTTTTTTTCTATACTTTGGCACACTCTCGCTCACACCCAACTGCTGTTCCCCCGAAAATAATCGGCAATTTTTCCGACTAAATGTCCTTCTTTTATGCGATTACATTCCAGCTATTTTATCCAAATCCAATGCTTTACAACGTAGACACGACCACCTTATTTATTCATTAGGTCACAATGTAATGTGAAGGGAACAAACCTGTTTTAAAACTACCTATTGTAAACCTATTAAAATCTTGGTGTATTTCTATAGTATTGACAATTATTCATGACTGGTCGGCTGAAATTTACGGCGGAAGATATAGCTCATAAAGTAATACAGGAAAGTACCACTTGAAAATTGGAGAAAGCCTGAAACATCGAGTCCCATTAAAACAATTATGTATGGAGGTTTATAGCTTTAAATCATCACCAACTTTTCCATGTTTCTACATATGTGCATATGTAGTTTTACACGCAGTTTGGGTAATTGACGATAGTTTTACCGCTACTCTTTTATGTAGTACTACTCCCTTATACCTTAACCTTTTCAAAACTGCAATATAACCAATTTTTTTATTTTTTTTAAAGTAGTGGTTTCTAGTATTGAACTTTTTGGAAATGTTAATTTTAAGTTTTAACCGTTTTTAAAGTGTTAGTTACTAGTTTTGAACGTTCTTGAAAATGTAATTTCTATTTTTGACATTTTTAGAATGGTAATTTCTAGTTTTGACCTTTTTGAAAGTGTTAGCAACTAGTTTTATTTATTTTAGAAAACTGTCAATTTCTAGTTGTCACATTTTTAAAAATGGTAATGTCTAGTTTTGACCTTTTTCAAAGTGTTAGTCACAAGTTTTCATCGTTTTTGAAAAGGTAATTCCTAGTTTTGACAGTTTTGAAAAATTTATACAATGAATAAACACGTGGTTGTAAAGCATTCTATCCATGCATGGTTTCTCAATTAGTAATAGGTAGAAAGATAACGGTTTTGTAGTATTCCAATAACATTTACGGGAAATAAACTGTCACTGCCATTTTTGTCAAGAACTGTGAAGGTATTAATTGTAAGTAAGAATACTATGTAGTTTAATTTTGTTTTTACATCGTACAGTGTACATACATTCTAACTCCTAGTACTGGTAGAGGTTACAGGATACGTCTACCGAAAAGAGTTTTAGTATAGCTACACAGCAAAATTCCGAAATTCCCTCACTTCAGAGAAACTACGTGAAATACATGCCCAAGAGCCATTCATGCCTACAACTTACCTGACTAGTGAGTCTACAGCACTCACCACTACCATACCCTTGACTTTCCTGTTGGTCTACCATGGCAAGCCTAATCTGTAAAATACCATACAGGAAACTCCCGACGTAATAAGCATGCAGGCATTCGTGCTCCATTTGTCAATCCAGAAAGTGGGATAGTCTTAACTCTATAATATAATTACACCCTGAGTTATTTCGTATTAAATTTAATCTCTATATAATGCAATTTACACTGCCTACACTCATTCCTTATGTAAACCAGCTAGAGAGAAAACTAATTATGTTAACCTCGTGGTAAATCACATGCTACTACTAACATATCCCACGTCCTCCAGCTTCCAGTAAGTTTTCATTCCCGTCCTGTCAGTACAGCTTTCATGTGCTTACCGAGCCATCAAATGAAAATCCACTCCCCTCCTTTCCTTCAACTCGCCTAAGTCAAATAAACCGACATAAAGCAAGGGACGCTACATACTTTCTTCAAGCCTACTTTGTTCCCCGTATTGTTCTAGTACATAGCTTACCACATTTTACCTACTAACATACTAGCATATATTAATTCTGCCCCTGTGTACACGCGTTCTTATCTGACTTCCCGAAAATCCAGAAATGTTTTATGGTTTTTGAATTACGTGCAACTATTTAGGGGACCTGGGTAGGTAGGTAGGTACTTGACTCCTTGCAAATTTTATTCCTGCCTTCTGAGTAAATAATGTGTTCTTGTGTCTTGTATTGCATGCATAGGTGGGGGAAAAAACTACATTTTGTTAAGAATCATAGAATTAGACGATTAGAGGCAAATTAGATCCAACGTCTCACACGTGTCTCAACCTAAAGCACCATAATATTACACCCGCACACGCAAAGGTAAAGTTCATCGCTCAATGTTTCAGCTCTTCACTGTTCTGTATACTAAGCGTTCGTCCAGCAAACTTTCTTTAAAGTTGAGTTTGGCATTACATGGCCCAGCGAACAAAGTCAAAGGCACATTTTTTTTTCAGACTTTTTATTTTACAGTAGTTTTAATTTGACATGCTACATGAGCCTTGAGAAAAAATACAATGAGTTTCAAATTGCTCAAAGTTTTCTATCGTTCTTTCATAAAGTCTTAAAGTTTGTTCCTTGCAATTTTGAACGTTAGGTATACCTATATGATGTCTGCTTCAATTTCTTATTGAATCCACCGAGGAGTCAATTCATTCTTTTCCCTTCTTGGACAAGTTCCAATAAAAATTACAAGTGCATACATATGTAGGTACCTTACCTACATGCCTACGTACAATGGGCTGAATGCAGTCTCATATTTCACCTACCATTCCGAACAAACTTGTTACACGATACGGATAGCCAAACCAAGTCAGGTGCGATTAGAGTTTTTTGTACTGTCCTTGTACAGAACGGACAGAACGAGGTATTTCACTGGTTATGGATCCCTTTCGGGAATTTCCTATAGCTTTCCTTCAAACTCACTTTCCCGGAATTCTTTGAGGATTTAACACAACGTCTAGCTGTCCTACATTCTTGGGCTCAATTTCATGGAAGGTGTATAATATTCCATCTACATCCATTTCATTCAAACAAAGATCGAGGCAGAAGTAGCGGATTAAAATAGGGTTTAGCTTTTCGAGCTTGCGGCTTGAAAAGCCATCAAATCAAATAATACCGGTACAGAGCAGAGTAGAAATGTAGAATGAGAGTTGAGAATGAAAGACAATAGGATTTAAGTCTTATTGTCTATTTTCTGCTTAGAGAGAGACAATAATAATTTGTTATTAGGTATTTTGCGCTGCTACTGTGTTAGCCACAACTGCAATTGCCTACAGGACACCGTCAAGTTTGATTCATAGGTTTACACATTTAAAAAATGGGTTATTTTAGTTTTTGTATGAAATATTATTTGACATTTCTGGTCTTGATTCGATAATTGGTATTATAACAACGGTGATGGGCAATCGCTGAAGAGCCACGTATTGCGGCGATCACAATTTCTTATGACCAGATCCATTTAACTTCAGTGTGCTCAAAACCAAATTTCGTTTCGAAACAGGGAATACTTGGGTCGTGGATTGCTTTATTTCCTGGCTAACTTCCTCCGGCAGCTCAGAGTTGACCTGGAATCTTACTGTTGGGTCAGATACACACGTTGCCCTTTTATGTTTGCTCGTTTAATAATATTATGTCAGTTCTTCGTGGTCCACTCTTTTAGGCTTTGCAATATAACAAATAGGGATGATTTACTCTCATATTTCCTTCTAAATTGAGGCAGTTATTCAGTTATTATGTATTTAGTGCGAGGCAGATACGGTTGCATGATCGTTGCTAGTCAAGCTTCTCGTAAATCTTAACTAACTGTTACTACTTTAATGATTAATAGTCTTCTATACATTTACTCGAGAGTTCTATACAACAGTTGCCATTTATACGACCTTCATGCCCTCAAAAATATATCTTTGATCGATTAGAATACAAGTATACAATGTGTCCTAAAATTACAAACCACTAATGTTTTTCGGGGATTATTGCCTCCCAACGTGTAAAATAATCAAAATGTTAAAAGTGGCTTATACTTTTGGGACCCCAAATTTAGGTTTTTACTTTTTGCTGATGACCCCTGCTATGACATCCGGGGGTCAACTAGAGTTAAAATAAATAATCATGCACAGTGTTACTAAAATTTGCTAATACTTAGACAATATTACATGTTTGGAGGCAATAATCCCCAATAAACGCTGGTGGCTCATATTTTTGGGACACACTGTATTACGTATTTGTAACGAAGCGCAATAAGGCTGTCGGTCTGACTGAATGGCCTTTTTCTACTGCCATGGCTTCGAGGTTGATTATGCAGTGTTTGAAGTACAAGTTCAGACAGTTTTAAAAGAGAATTTTGAAAATCATACTTATGTATTAACTTAGAAAGCCTTGCAGTATAAAATTATAAAATCGCTCCCTTTGATCTGTAAACAGATCGAAACCATAGCCTAACCACTCCACTGCACTGACATGGGTAACAAGTTCATTTTGGTTGAAACAATTTTGAAAATAAGCATTGAATTGAATTAAACGCATGAGCTCAATTCATGAACAATTCAAGAGAAAAGCTAAGCACTAGTTGACAGAATATCACGCATCCTCCAAAAAGAAGGAACATTTCCTTTCTATGCATAAATACAAAGTGCCAAGTTACATAGAGTAGGTATACGCTATGTATTGTAATGGTACGCACAGCTGGGCCCCCGTTCCCTACTGTAACGTTTATAATAAAACTCCATTTAGAGAATATTAAAGGAAATTACAGCCTTGAACCAACCAAAAGGACAGAACAGAGCCGAGAAAAAGGGACAAGAACCAAGTCAGTCATTGTCAGAGTAATTCTTTCTCCTTCCGTTTAACCGTTTGATAGTATAAAATACTACGCCTCGTGGTCCTCCTTTCGTTTAGCGCCACTTGGAACTTGGCCTGGCTTTTTCTTTTAAAATGACACAAAATAGTTCCTAAGGTTAGGGTTACACAGTAGCGACGGGAATGGAGCCAAGCGCAGCACACAACACAACCCAAGTCACTCGACCATTTCATCGGTCGTACTAGTATATATGTCTGCCTCTTCCTCTTTCATAAAAACATATGAGCCGGTGGAACGCAATTTATTCTATTTATATATCATAGCACCCTTCCTTCCCTACTATACTTACTAGTTAGGCTCATATACCCATGTACAGCTGTAGACATGTGAGGACACAAAATTATAGCTCCGACGAATACTTTTAGAGATATTGTGTGTAGAGAAAGCAAATATTGATCTCTCCCCAAAACGATAAACGAAAATGATAGGTTGAAGATCCATATCAGGGAATCTAGCATTGACTTACAGAGACAGAAGTACCTACATAATACATACCTACATAGTAGCTGTTCATACTACGTCCATTTACACAGGCAGGCAGTGCATGTGCATATACTTACATGTAGAGGCACAATAAAATTTGGAATTGAAGGAAACAATATTGAAAGTGCAAGTATATCAGTGTCAACTACATAACGTAAGGATGTTGTAACATACCTTGCTGCTACATGTATGTATACACCCAGGTCTAATAGCACTCACAATTCTCACAGTAAATGGATGGGGATATGTATTCTGATCATTTCATGTGTTTCCCATCAACGTAGATATTTATTGAGTTGGATTGTGCATTGCCGTCAACGACCAAATACAAACGAATGGCAGGCTACCACCACCACCATGTCATGCAACGCTTGGGAAACTTGTGTGAAAGCCCATGGAAAGTTCATCGAAATCGAATCATGTGTGTAGTTATATGGGAATCTAAACACTAGACCAAACCACACTACACTGGAGGCAGTAGCCGTAGCGACAGTAGTTTCACTTTTAGTCTTCCGTCAGTTTCATTCCCAGTGTGAGCAACTCCCTTCCAGCAGCTCGGGAACTGTATCGGGGTGGAGAGAGTGTTCGTATAACAATATGGCATGGAACAATATAATCCTTGTAGCTACGTCAGAAATCTTATGAAAAGCTGAGTTTCTTCGCAGTCTCATAGCGTCACAGGATATGGATGAAGTTGAAAGGAAGGGAAAGTAAGGGCAAGACAGAGAAAGAAGGAAGCTGGAAGAAGCTATCGTGGAGCCAAAGAACAAGGACCTTTAGATTTCAAAACTCTCTCGACTCACCCGTCAGGATTTCCTTCCTTAGGTTCGGGAATAACTTCATGTCAGTGATGGAAGTGACAACACCTTCTAGAGTTCCAAACTGTGAGTCGATTCCCAGGGTGAAAAGCATCGAGAAGAAAAGTATGGACCAGAATGGTGCAAATTTAAATTGATTGATGGCTTCCGTAAAAATTATGAATGCAAGTCCAGGGCCGGATGCTGACTGCAAGGAGAGAAGGAGATTGGGCGTGTGAGGGAAATTAAATTAAAATCCCATTTTCATATTTTCTGTGTCACCTTACAAGTCACATTACTGTCATACATCCAATAGCAAGCCCCACATTTAATCAAAACCAACCACCCACCAGCTTCAGCTTCAAAGTAATATTAATATTAAGCGTACTAGTTTATAAAAATTTCCTGTCTTTTTTCCTTACCCTATCGAGTTCCTCCTGAAGGTCACAAGTACGGTTAGCTGGCATTAACACCCTCATCTCAGTTCCATTAAAAGCTGTAAATGAGAATGTATTGCCCGCAGGAGGAAGAATTTCCCCTGGTTTTGTTGAATTTAATATCAGATGGAGTATGTCTTGCTCTCGTAAGCACTCGTTGTGTATCAAATGAGCTTTGAAACCTAAAACAAGGAAATCCCATTATGTCAGTTATCTTTCATAATGTACTTTGTAGTTATGAATTAGCCTTAAAATTCATATTTTGTAACTTTCATTTTTAATTATCCAAACACCCAGGCCCATACATACGGATGTACACACATACGTATGTCCACACAAATGAAAAACTAAACTGTGAATTGTACTGACGCGGACCATTAATTATATCTAAATGTATAAGTTATTTATGAAAGGTTAAAGTGAAAGTAGAGTGAAAGTGAAAATACTAGGTTCTATCACATGGGGAATGGAAATATTTTCAAAACTTTTGCAAGAAGGGAGCCTCCAAAAATATCAGTACAATCGCTAATAATAAGTAGACACTATAGACATGCATGAATGTCTGCCCACCACTAGTTTTGTAGTGGTTACACTGGAACTTCTGTCTTTACATTTCTCACTATTACAGTACTAAAACACCACTTCCCAATCATGTACGGTATGTACATAGGTAGGTATGTACACTCAACAAAGTTTCTCCTAGACAGCTAGACCCATACATAGTTTGTCTTGCTAAATTACTAAAAACTTCCCTCAAAGTAAAATGTCTTTATAGTGCTACACATCGCTTCGTTAATAAACAAAACTAACTTTTGAGCAGACCCAAGGGAATACATTACACTTTACATAAACGAAACAATTAGTATCTTCTAAATTAAATTTTCCCAGCTCTAATATAGGCTTGTAGAACAGAGATGTAGGTACCTCCATATACACTATGCATTTATAGTTTAAATGATTATATTTTTGACGGAATACAGAAACCCTCATAAAGTTAGAAAGCACAGTGTTATAAACTAGAGATAGAAAACAAAACTGTGCTGTCTTTTCTCACTGATTACTGAAAAAATGATAACTTGCTAATCGCTATATATATATAGCCTAAGAAATATGCACCTATGTAAGTACAGGCACACGTCTTATATGAAACCATCATGTATTTATACAGATTTTTAATTTATCTCTGGGAGGAAATAAGTCCAAGAGTTATTGTGCTAACGATATGTAAGTACGAGTCTAGTTTGGTTAACTTCTTGAAATAACATAAAGTAGAGATGCTCGTCCATCCAAATGTCGCTGTCACTAAAGGTGCAAAGGATGCTTTCTCCATTTTATAAAATGAGCGAAACGTTCCACTACCACAAGTAAGAAGAAAGCAAAGACAATCCAATGAATTTAGAGTTTCTGAAAAGGAATTTATTCTACTTCATTTTCAACTTTCAAACAATTGAAATAGCTCATTTTGCTCTTTAGAAAAGTTTACGTCGCGTACATTGTATGTAGGTACTTTCACAAAGGATATAGGATGTAATGTAAGTAGGTAGATAGGTTATACACCTAATATATTTTGTATACATATATCTAGTTTCAATTTCCGTTTCATATTTTTTTTAGCTATGTATGCTACATTTACTCTAGAGTTATTACAACTCCCATAAGTATTTACTCATCCCATAAAGACCGAGTCAGAAGTACAGAAGAAAACAAAATTCCAATTCCAGAGTGTACAAAGTTCTTATCCTGTACTTACTACTAGGAGACAAACAGTGGGAAAGAAAGAAAGAAAGAGAGAAAGGAAAGAGAAAAGCAGCTTAGACATACCAATGACGGAGAAAATGACGAGACCAGCAAAGAGTGAAGTCATACAGTTGGTAAGGGAGACGGTAATAGCATCACGACAGCAATTGTTATTCACCGGATTGTACGAAGCAAATGCGATGAGACCACCAAATCCCAAGCCCAATGAAAAAAATATCTGTGTTCCAGCCTCTAGCCATACCACGGGGTCTTGAAGTTTCTCCCACTGCAATTCCAACGTCCAATTCAATTAGTATCAAAAATTATCCCGGACCAAACTTTATCCTCGGGAAAAAGTACCCTGGCATATCACACTCCGTCATGATCACAATCAAAATCATAATTACATCATGACACCAGATTCTTTTATATACTCCTTTATTGAATACAGACAGTCGACTTTCGTCACTTCCGTACTGCTACAATAATGCTATCATTTCTATAGGTGTAATTCAGATTTCCAATTAAGGCTCCAGATGTGTCATAAACCATTTTAATTAATTACAAGGCGTGCTACGATAAACACAATACTCGAGACGCACACACACACTGTAATTAAATGGGTAGTACGACACAGAAACTTTTATAGATTCTTAATGGTCCCAAGCCACGAGACGGCTGAACGCATCGAGATTAAGTCGGGTCCTTTAATCACTGATTGAAAGTGGCGGATGCTTCTTGAAGTTCATGTTATGCATTGTAACGGGCAATATAGGTAATATAAAATGTATTATGAAGAGGTGTACGTACCTTGGGTGTAAAAAGGTGAGCGATGCCATCGCTCATCCCTTCCAGTGTCACTCCACGACAAAAGAACAGAACGAGAACGACATAGGGAAATATAGCTGTGATGTAGACAATCTGTTCAAATAAAGTCAAGTATAGCGAAAAACTATGTTGAGGCACTCATCCAGAAAATATGAAGGAGAGCGAATGCAAAAATTTGAATCGAAACACGAGAGTAACAAGTTGTGAAATACCTTTATGCCTTTCCCTCGTGAACGCTAGACTGACTGCCTGCACTATAGGGAGCACATGGATGCCTATACTGTACATTACTAGCTACTAAGGAAAACGTGGGTAGCTAACCTACAGTAATAGTAGAGTACCTACCTAGATCATGATAGTCTGTCGAGATGTAGATAACGTGTTGATCTTGATTCTTGTCTGAGTAACTCAAGACCGGATCTCACTTTCAGTTTATATAATCTGATCCTACCATGTACATGTACATATTTGTGTATCAACATTTCTTCCTGGGTGCTTTCCATTTCAATCTAATCGTGAAAGATCCTTCAATATCTCCCCTCTTGAAACTGTTCTAATGTTTACGTTTCCACCACCATCTCAATCTCAATCATAGCCCAAAGTATCCGTCATACTGCTGTAGGAGCCAGAAGCATGTTTTTGTTCGGAGAGCAGGCCAGTAGCGTATGATAAAGGGGGTAGCCTAATAAAGACGAACGGCTTCCTGAACGGGTTATTTGTGTCAGGAGGGATCCGTTTTCAAAAGAAAATTTGTTTTAAAAGGATTCGTGTTCTTTGTTTTAAAGTTTATTCTCGGCAAATTCTAGCAATTACATTATTGCTTAAGGATGTTAGTTCATCATCAGCATTTTTCAAACGGAATTCTTTAGCGAGGAAGCTTTTAACACAAATATTTACGAGAAAGTAGTCATTTCAATGAATTAATTTTTACTTTAAAGCATGTCCAAAGGAATTTAAAAAGATAGTCTGTAAAATAGGCTATTAGTAATTTAAATTTTGTAATCAATTTAAAATCGGAGTAAAGTGCTTCTGCCCGGTTTTGAACCCCTGCTAATATATGTAGGTACTTTGCTATTTTCTGGTTGTTATTGCATAGCTGACATGACAAGTAAAGCAAGGTTAATACAAATAGTTCTGCAAATTTATTCTGAAAGTATCTAATAGAATATAAAATGGATCATCATGGATCATCCTGTGGACCCACCAGATACTGGAAAGTAATTCTCGGAAAATCCAGCGATAAGGATGTTTATTTATCCAATGTTTCTGTGCTTTCACGCGTATATGAAAGGGAGAGAGAGAGAGAAAGAGAGAGGGAAGAGAAAACATGAGAGAGAATGAGATCCTACATAAGTACATTTCCGTGATCAAAGTCAATATACCTATTCAGAATTCAGTTTCCCTTTTATTGATACACTACCTCCAATCTTCCGTGAATGTTTTTAGTCATACCGCCGAATGACTATAGATCCATGCCCTATGACTAGGAACGATAGTACGACTGAGATACGAAAGTACAAACCTTTGTAGAGGAAGCAATTCCTTTGGCAAGGCAGAGATATACCAAAAACCAAGCTGCAAAAAGTGAAGCCCCAATTTGAAGGTTAAAACTTGTAGGATGATTGATATCTTCAGAGATGTCTAGTGTCTCACGGTACCAGAAGTACTGAGTTGGGCTGCTCTTCTACTCAAATCCACAAACACACATTTCAAAAACCATTAGCTATTACATTAAAACAAGAGCAAGTTGAGCAGGAAGGAACAAGGCGGATGATCACCGCTTCAACCCACGTACAAATACACCAATTCCTTTATGACTACATGAATATTTTACAAAGCTCGACATTTCTTTCCCATATTCCCAGCCTTTACTTTTACATTCTAACCCCCCCAAGTCCCAATTTTGAGGATGTTTAAAGTGTGTCTATAAAGCTCCATTAAAACTCGATAAAAAATTCTATCAGTTACTTTCTCCTCCGGAAGACTGTCTATTAGTGTATTCTGTACGTAAATTTTACAGCGCAACGTTCAGTTCAAGTAAAAGCGAGTATACTTGTTGTTAGACTTGTACATGCGATAGACACAAAGATAAAATCCTCCCAAGAAAACTTACAAAGCATTCGTGATCAGTTCCGTTCCCTGACGGAGGACAGGATGACCATGGGAGAGGATCTTGGAAACTCTGTGAAGGAAATGTAAAAAAAAAAACCCAAACGTCATTATAAAATGTAGTAAAAAACATCCATTCAAACGGCATTTTATTTCTTAAACTCACACTTGAGCTATGTACACAAGGAACTATCTCATAAAAATCTTATGAGCGCTTAAGCCGTTAAGCCCTAGAGACTGTAAAACCTACACAGACAGAGCATATGCTCTGCCTCTCCACGTTATTATGACTCCCATCATAATTATGATCACGCACACACTCAGGACCGGTAAAGCATTTCATTCCTATTTAATTCATGGGAAACCATAAAAAGCACCAACCACAAAAGCAACTGAGCGATGGGAAAACTACCGTAATGTGGGTACACTTAAGAGAAGTTGGACGTGGTTGACAGGGGAGAGCCGGAGATAAAATCGAAAGTTGTTTTCAAAGTTGCTTTACGTATTTTAGTAGAAAATGAAAGGGGAAAGTCAAGTGCAGCGAATGAAATCAATCATGAATTCATGACAACTACAAGGGACGTTCGCTCGGTGTTTGGCCTTCAAAAACAAACGGACCAAACAACCCACAGAACGGAGCCAGGAGAGAGCCGTTGAAGGCATACTATATAGGTATATGTATTATTATTACAGACATTATTAAAGTACCTGTTCAGCTCATGCTTATCTCCTACAAATACTTCCGCAGTCATCGTTTATACTTTCACTGCCATTTAGACTCCAACGTACAAAAACAAACAGAGTACCGTCAACCTCCTGCTAGATTCTCTGGATTCTACTGGTTCTAATGGGAGCTCTCAGTAATTTTTGAGCTCTGGTAGCTAATTGGAGCCGGCGGTAGTAAAACGGTAGACGAAAGCATCCGTTAGCATTGCATTGGCGTTTGTACGAATATCTACATAAACGACGCAGATCGTTCCGATAGTTTAATAATGTATGTACATATCCCTGTGCCTATGCACTTGCAGAGGCTTTCGTGTAAGGTTCCTTCAGTCACTCTCACACTACTATCTTATTAATTATTCCACGTCGTTGAAACACTGACTTCCAAAGCAGCATAAATATTTTATAGTGAGTGCGCAAATGTCACCTAACCGCTTACCATGACTGAATTAAACATGCAGGAATCCGTAAAGTTAGCCCTAGTCATGGTTAATTTATAATTCAACGATGGACTCTGAAATAAAGGTATTTCTGATGGTGATGGTATAGAGTATAGCAGTAGTAGATATAGTGGCTTACTCTTATAAAGTAAAGGAGAACCCATGAGATGATAGTATTGTAGTAGAGGGCCACATTAAAGGAAACAACAGCTGAAGCAATTCCAACACCCGCCAAGTATGGGGAAACTTGACTCCAAACTCCAATAGCACCTTTTCGCAACCTTTGACCAATTGCTAATTCCAAAAAGAAAATCGGCATCCCTTCAATTATCAGCATGGTAAAGTACGGAATCAGAAACGCACCTCCACCACTGCAAAATCCAAATCACAAAAGAATTACAAATTACAAACTATAATTATAACAGTCGCAAAACAAACCTTATAAAATCTGCATCCGTATCAAAATGTTCAGTACCTACCTAGATAGTAGATGCCTACTCATATTTGCAAATCCATTAAGTTTTATTGCAGTCCGTATACATAATTATTGACGTTATTATTAAACCAATGATACAAGGCTCAAGGTTACACTTGTCTGTCTATAGTCTATACGCTGTATACAAATTATACATAAAGGATTAACAGGATACTTTACTTGGAGCGACGACCCTACGCTCTCCCGTAATTTCAGACCGTCCGGAAATTGAAACGCAAAGTTTATGACTTGTATTAACTTAATACGCTACGTTCCACGCCGCACAGGTGTACATAGGTACCAAATGATTCCTTTCCCTATAATAATACTCTCATATAGGAACAACACACTAATTCCTCCCTTGCACGACAGTACTTACTTGGGTATATACTTAATTATATTACACGTAGGTACACAACCAGGGGAAGCTGAATAATAGGTATTAAAGGGGAACGCACGCCACATAACATAGGTACGTCTTTCTGCCCTCGTAAATAGGCATGTGTATCGTGATGAAAGAATTATTGCAATTATATTCTACTTGATTTTATTTTGAACAAATCGAAATCGAGTGGAGAGGAAATGACCAAAGATCATATCTCATGGTGTAGGGTAGGTACGTGAGGAATCATGCCCATTCTAATCATAATGGCCAGACACGACCAGACCAATAACAAACAAAACGACGCCCACAGCCCTCATTCAAACGAGAACCTAATAGCACCAACCAACCTTTCATTATAATTTATGATCACTACATTTTAGGAGCGTAATTGGATACGATTTTTGACGGAAGACGATCCGACCAAGTCTATGTTCATACGTTAGACTGTAAGTAAGGGTAAAGACTGCACTAACATGATCAACATTCTATATCCTTGACCTTTTAAAGGACAGAAAGTCCGGGGGAGCAATAATCGATTTATGCCGATGAACAGTTAATCGTCACAAAAAAACTAGCAAGGATGAATTCATAAGAAGAAAAGAAATGTGGCATGCAAAAAAGGTCGGAAAATTTTCTATTTTTAACCTTTACACTTTCTTCATGTTATTACCTAATATGTACTTTCTTTTGTTAATTATGGAAATTCGCAAATCGAACAAGTTTCTTCAGATTCTGACATGAAGCGAGATCATAAATTATGATTGTTAAAAAATGTTCTTACTTCTTTTGAGCAAGATATGGGAATCTCCAGACATTGCCAAGACCCACGGCATATCCAATGGTGGCCAGCAGAAAAGTCACTTTACTGTCCCAAGACTCCCGTTCCTCATCTCCATCCGTGAAGACGGCATCGTCCCCCGCCTCCCTCTCAACATCTTTCTTCACAACAGCACCTGTGGCACCTTTCCCTCCCTTCTTTTTAGGAGTCTTTCCCTCTGGAGCACTGCTTTCCACCTCTTTGTCCTATTGAGACAAGAATAATTTATGACAAATATGCATATGCATAAGTAAATACCTTGAATTATGTACAACTGTTTCCACAAACTAAAATATTCATAATAACATAAATATCACTTCACACACTGAATTAAGACTGTCTGGAGACACGATAGAAGCAGAAAACGGCAGAAAAAAACTCGCCAAATACAAATAGCCATAGTACCTACCTAGTTTAGTTTAAAAGTTAAGTTCTGGTGTAAATCTTCATTCAAACAAAAGATTACGCGGAATTTAGTTGAAACTTCTGGAATATGTACCACTGAGCCAATGCCATCACCTTTACAGGCACTTTCACGCAGTAGTCACATAGCATTAGTAGCATTGCATAGGATCGTAGAGTAAGTATACACAAGAGTGGTGGTGTACCTTGTACTTGTGACTTGTGACTGCCGGTGGTTGGTGTGGCGATAATGGCACATAATATATAATAAACATATCGTAAAAATAAAAAAAAAAGACCAAAAACTGTAAAAACCGTATAGATTTATTATTCATTTTAACCATAAGGAAAGGGGACCATAATGAAAAATTATGGCAGTAAAATCTCGAGAGAGAAAGTATCGCGAGAGAAAGGACGGCTGCCTATGCTGTCACTGTGTAAAAAGGTGCCTACATTGTATATATATAGCAATATCAAAGTGAAAGTGTTCAAAATATAAGAATAGACAAGAAGGTAGAAAGAAGGAGCACAGCGTGTGTACAATTTATGAAGTCCCTATCACAATTGCATCGAATGCATTACACTCCCTACTGCATCTTCCACATCCTTATAGACTTCATTCTTTTTATGAAATTGTTGCTGACTTGACTTTTTTATTTTCATTCTCCATCCTCAGCAGCCCTCGACTGAAAAGCACTTTAGCAGAAAGCTAAGCACAATTTAAATTCAGAACAGATTCATATGCACACGCGTCTGAAAAGCTACATTGAAAAATTCCAGAGCCACTGATAGAGAAAGTAAAAGTAAGGAGCTAGCAGGCATGGCTTCTCTCAAAATGTGAAATTACATTGCAACGCATCGTCATAATGATAAATAGAGCCGAAAAGGCTCTCTCCAAAAAAAAAGCGGACGGAAATCATGGATTGAGACAAGCGAAAGGTTGAAAGAAGGAAAAGCTAGAAACTATAGTAGGTATGTACGTATTCCCAACAGATTAAGATGGGATCGTTTGTGAAGCCCAAAGACCAAAAGCTAGGAACCGAAAAGCTCAGAAAACCCAAAAGGCAAAAGGCAATTTCTACGGAATGATGTGAAAACTATTGTATCAAAACAGGGATAGAGGAAAGGAAATAAAGGAACCAAAGAGAAAGCGTACTGTGAATGGCTATAGTGAAAAAAATCAATCTAGGTAAGAGAAAGGCTTTTCTTAGTCTTGCAACTTGTACATCTCTATTTTACATTCCCCAGATAATGTTAGATAATGTTACCAAGACAGGCAACATTACAAACTCAGCTGTTTTGAGAGCTCATCCGCTTTTTTATTTGTTCATCTCGCTACAGTTTTTTTGGTGCTGGGTTTGATTCTACATACAAGACCATATTCCAACAGACGAGCTCTGCTCCAGTTTTGAGTCAAACCAGAATTGAAAATAAGGAGACATTTGCAATGGGACCAATGACAATCTGACAAGGACACGAGTGCATTTGGATATTTTATTCCACTTTATATATTATATTATATCTGCATTTGTGCTCAAAAACTGCTGCGCTTTGATACTGTTTGTCTTTTGGGTTCCTTTTTTTAATGCTTGCACAGTAGCAAAAAATGACACGATCCAATCCTGACATTTTTCTTCTATTCCTTCAAATCGAGTTGTGCTTTGAAATACATACTTAAACTCAAAATTCACCTGTTCTTCCTAAACTGGTAACGTCAACCTCCAACGTGCTTAGGGAACCTTTCCAGTAAAGTATGCAAATTTGAATTTACTGTTTGCACTCGTACAAGTATACAGTCTACAGTCACAGTTCAAATGCTTTAAACCATTTACGTATATGTACATAGACGTTATAAAGAGCGCTCCAAATTCTAGACTGGCTCCAATTCAGTTGTGGAACTTTGACTGGAACATAATCTTATTTCATGACAAACATTTTCTCTGCTTAGTCTTATTTCAACAAATATAAAAATGTTCTTTTCGCATAAAGATATAAGGTATTCTTACGTACATATTTATAATTTATGTATCTATGTAAATCTTTACAAATTGTACGCTATGCATAATGCACACGCTAGCCAAACAAATTATCTCGTTCCATTCAATTATTTTCTATGAAAAAAGGGTGCCAAGAAAATATTGTTTGCAGCCAATTCGATCAATACTAAGCTGCACGAAGTTTCCTGAATTAAAGTAGGCAATCCTTTTTGTTTTATGCGAGTTTCTATAAAGCATAATAATATATAATCACACTGGCACGGTGAGTGAAAATCCAACATCCAACGAATAGCTTTCGAATGCTTTCGAATGGCTTTTGGACCAGTGAGCTGTAAGTGGTAGAAACCCCAAACAAAATAAATTTGTAAACCCAACAGGCAGAACCATTGGGTTGGAAGAGAAATGACAACTATGTTCTGTTCTAGTTGGCGCTGGGCATCCAGTTGCTAAACAATGTAAAGAGAAAGTCATGCTCAAGGCTCAAGGGTACGGAAATACAGATATCTATATTTGAATGGATCCCGTCCATCACTCCTTTCATGACTGACATTACTGCAATTTACATAAGCGAACGCAGTCAAGTACTTTTCTTAATCAAATGTCTTTCTAAAAAGAAATACTATGAAACCATTATCATTTGCCATTGCAGCCTACAACACGTCCCTGCGTCTCAGTTGTAAATGACATTTGATTACATATTTTACAGACTCTCCATTCATACTCATGATCATGACTGAAGAAAAAGATAAACTGAACGCACTCACACAGGAAGGAAAGCATTCTATTTTACTTTCTTCGTCAAATATTCATATCTTCGTTGATGTTGGGCGTTGAAAGACAGAGCAAACTCTGCTATATTTTTCTTTTTTTACATCCTTTGGGCATTTAGAATGATTCAGCAAAGATATTTTCGAAAGAGGAAATAAGAATAAGACTACAATACTGTCATCATCCAGTGCTGGTGAAAGTCTCTCAATAATCTAATACAGTGATAGTGAAAGCAGGGAAATGTGTATTCATGAATATTACTGTGCAATAATGTAATTCTAAATGGCACAAAAAGCACTCATAATTGAAACAGATACATGTACAAGTCTAAAATATGAAGAAGCGCAAAATAAAAATACCTGTTCTGTGGGCAAAGCTGTACACGTGCATGACGGAACCTAATCATGGCTCAGATAGGAATTCAGAGAAATACTTCAGTCATGCCATGAAATTACCCGTGCAGATGAGCTACAGCTTACAGTACACAGTGTAGAGCGTTGCCAAGGAAAGGATTTATAAATAAGCGGATTGCCAACGAGATTTATTTCATTCTTAATTTCAATGTTCCGTTGTATGGCCATACATATCGGAGATAGTAGTGTGTATGTATGTATAGATACCTTTATAGGTAATCTAAATTGATAGGCAGAGTTATACAGCTATTTGTAGAGGCGAGAGGAGATTACAAAGGAAAAAGTAAGATAGGACGTTAATAAATATATAATGAGAATAGAGTGGCAGATACATTTTTTAAGGACTTACAGAAGTCGTTGATTCATCCGTGAAACCAGGATTTAGAGATCCATAATTGACGGAGTTTGCAGCGGAAGCATCATTGCTAAGAAGTCTCCCATGTAGCTCACGAAGCTCCATGCGGTCATAGGATTTCTGCCGTACCGGCAATTCCCGTGAACTCTGTCGACGAACTAAATGGGCTGAATTTGCCATTTTGTTTTTAAACTTTTATGACACCTTGTCTTGACGAAATTAGAAACTCGGTTTCTGTTTAGATTATATATGACTTTCTGTTTTCCTGCTGGGCTGTCGTTTTAGCTGGCTGCTTTACTAGCACTGGCTGGAGAGCAAAAAATTTGACAGACTTAAGTGAGATTACTTGTATTTTGTGAGATTTTCTGAATCCTTTTAAGATTTATTTTGCATTTAAGGAGTATAAGGTAATCCGTCTCAATCGTCCGCAAAGTAAACTGTCTCCAAAACTTGTGGAAATTGAAGCGAATTGTAAATGGGCCTTTATAACAGTAGTATATTATACTTTTCTTTCTTGTTGTTGTTATTGTTTATCCGATGCAATGTTTTAATTGGTAAACTATAATAATTAATAAAAACTATAAATTATATCACAGATCTTTTGAACGTGTGTAGCAAGAATTAGAAGAATCATGAGGCGGATAATTGTAGTCCTAAAGCTTGCCGAACACGTACATACTAGTAATACAAACGTAATTGTAAAAGGTTGATGGCTCCCAAAGCGGACATTTATTGTTTATCTTGATCTTGATGAATTCCTCTCTCCTAAAGCCAAAGTTTATTCATAGGCAATTATGTAATAATTACTAATTTGCCCCGTCCAAAACTCTCTCTCTCTCTCTCTATCTCTGTTTGTGCTGATTGCAGATTGGGAAATTGTGAGAGAAAAGAACTCGTTCACACGTTTAATTGGTACTACCTTGATTTCCCTTTGTCCATGCGCTTTCATTAGCTCTCACTTCTTAGTTGAATCCATGTGATAGACGCAAAATGTAATTCCAGCGATTATTATTAGTGTTACAAAACATTCAATTATTATTGTGTATTTTTTTTTCGATTACAACGGAAATGAAGGCATCTAAATATTGTAAGTCGTTTAACATTCGTGGATAAGGAACACACGTACACAGCACACTATATATCTTCAACGCCACCAGGACCGAAATTTGCTTTAAAATTTTAACAAATTAAAATCAAGAATAATGTCAAACATGAAAACACTGACAGACACTGACGATTTGAAAAAGCTGATGGAGAAACGAGGTAAACTTGGTTGTACAGGGTACGAGTAATTAGAGTATTATTTAGAATTTTAATAATACGTACATACGTATGTGGCACTGAATTATTATCTTTGCATTTTATGTCTTAGAAGTATTGAATTCGTACTCGAAAATTTATATTCGTGACAATGTCACTAAATGTAGAGTATTTCAAATTCTTATTAAAAATAAAATGTGAAAATGTTTTTACAATTACTCCGCTGGAATTATTTCAAAAGTGAAAAGGGAAAGGTAAAGAGTATTTATCTTGGATGATGTTCATTCATAGCTCCTATAAGTTGTAGTAGTGGTCGTAGTGACGATTGGAGCGTGTAACAGAGCTCATAGATTATTCATGGATTAATTAGAATGGAAATGAACGTTTGAAATATTGATGGAAAACTATTGTAAAGCAATTAGAGCAATGGCAAAAGAACAATTCACACCCAAGTGGCACTTTCCCCTCAATTCAAGACTCACTCTCAGTTAAATTCAATTAGAATCTAAACGATAGAAATTATATCAGACCACCTATGTACGTATAAACACATTACAGTGTGTTGTGTACATCGTTGGGAGTTCGTTCATACATATATTTGTATAGGACAGTATTGCTTTTCCTTTTAACACTTTCCCCTCTAACGCCGTTTACCGCTTTCTAAATTATAATTACATTTTCACTGATCTCTTTCTTTTGGCTGGCACTGGCTTTGGCTCTGGCTCTGGATCCTTTCCTTCCTTCTCCCACTCAGATCTCCACTTGTGCACACAAGGACTTCAGGCTTGACTGTGAGCTTTGATTTTTTCCCGTCTCCGTTTCTGCTGATATTGCTTCTGCTCTACGCCTTTCCTTTCCTCTGCTTTTACTCTGCTTTCTCTTGGCTATGCTTCAGCTCCACGAGTAATAATCGTTGAACAGTATGAAGCAGCTTACACTCCTTGGTTATTATGCTACACGACGATCTTTAGCATATCAGACTCCAATTTATTTTAACAGTGAGTAACATTAATGTGTAATGGAGCGCTCCCAAAGTTCCTCCTCGTAGGTCGGTAAACCACTTATTTTTTAAAAATTGAAACCTTGCTCTGTTCTTTATCCAAGGTAACCAGAGACAGGAAGGCTATAAACAGAAATATACTGGATGTATGTATGTAGCTCCACTTCACCCTTGATTTGAGAGGAACAACATAAATGGTAATGAAATACTGCTAAAGCTATACAAGTAATATTTTAAATTTTGATTTTGAGGTTGAGTGAAGGAGGCAGTAATGGGGGATGCACATGAGGCTTAAGTTCATGGCGTGATCGTTCAATTTTGACCAAAAATCAAAATGCCACTTGTTATTGTTTTAGTGAATTTATTATAAGAGGGGAAGATCGTTCTGGTGTTGTTGATTGGAGTAAAGTGGATGTGGAGAGCTGGAGTCAAAGACACATACACCTAGACAGATAGACAGACAGGTAAGTGACAGAGAGAGATAGGAGACGTAGACTGATGGAGAGAGCGAGAAATGAACCACTTTCGTTTGGAGAAAACTGAATGAGAACTGAAAGTGGTGGTATGAGTGTGCGGCGGATAGTATGCACTGTATGAATCTCATTCCCAAAATACTTTTGAACCACTTTCTCCCTCTCGCCCCGTAGTTCTCCCTGTAGTGCAATCGGCAGTCGGCACAGTCCGTAGCTCCAGACTCAGTCCTCAGAGAATCAGAGAATCTACCAACTTTCCTTACCATCCTTCCATGGTCTATCTCTAACGGCCTGTGTCTCTATTCCCCTCTATACTAACTCAACACCTACAGATACTCGAGTGACTCGACCCACCCGTATCCGTATCCGTATCCCGTTTCTATCCCGAACAGGAGCAGGAGGAATAGGAAGAGAGCTCCTTTTGGCTCCAGAGGAAAAAAGGATCGATTCGCAAATAAAGTTCAAGTGGAGAACAATCTGACTTTATACAACCAGAGCAAACATCTAATTATGCAAAACCAAAATACAGTAACGGACAGTCTGACACACGCGGACATCTTCCCCTTCCTCCCGATAACGTTGTGTATCCAAGAACACCTGTTCTTCCCTCCTTATAAACACAACTGGGCTCAATGAGCACTTTACAAACAATCGGAAAATACTAACGTGTAACAAGGCTAGTACATCTACAATCTATAAGCACTTAGCTCGTTGGCCCGTGTAAATAAATCAAAGAAAAAGTAGGTATTAATAAAAAGGAAAAATCCTACGTACATAATTGGAACTAGAGGACGTGCTTAAAAGTTAAGTGTCTTTTGAGACGAGGAACAATGTTTAAAAGTCAAATTAAGAACAATTAGTCTGAAAGTTTATGTTTCCCTTTTTCTGTTTTGTTTCAGGTCTGCTATTACAGTTAATGGGGAAACCTGATTTCCATTTCCGTCTCTCCCAGAGTCAGTGTTATCTGTCTATCTATTCATTCCTCCTTTCGTAGTATTTTTCCTCTTTCAATCCTCATGCCGTGTCGTGTCCTCAAATGAGGGTAACCGTAGCTAGAAGCTATGATATCATATGTATCTGTCTAAATACTTGGGCTGAGATCAGTTGAACATAGGCTAGGCATGGGATGGTGGAATAACATATCACACAGAGTAGGGCAGTGGCTTCAAAATAGGTATGTACGTTCATGTATAACAGCATCGTCAATGTCGTACATCTCCCACGTATACGACTCAGCGCCCATGTAGAATCTATAAAGAAAGGAACAGGACCGTTTCGTGGAACAGAAGAGCGTGGAGAAAGTTCCCAACCAGGATGGTTCGTGAGCGGAGGGAGAGCAGAGCGTCTCAGGATCGAAAGGATATCAGTATAAGTCTAGATAACAATTACATTTTGGTAGATATGCGAATTTGGATATTTACTTTCTTTAGGGTCTGGAGAAAGCATGGTGGTTCCCTCGTTGGCTGCTCACTCTTCCAAAAGCTGAGATGCATTTTACGGCGTGTGGTGTGGTGTGGCGGTGGTACATAAATGGGAGAGTATGTAAGGCAGCATGGGTACATACGTGAGAGAGAGAGAGAGGACCAGCCAAGGGAGAAAGGACAGGGTTGGTTGGTTTTTGGCTTGGTCTTGTTCTCATTTCTAAATCCTAGCCCAGTAACCTACCAAAAAAGGAAGATGGATCATCGATTTTGCACGGAATCGGTTCTTCACGCCGGCGTCATCAACAACTTTTCTACGCCTACGCAACACAGAACATCATCAGAATCTTCCTGCTCCTTTCCCTCCTCAGCATCGCAGTCCTCTCGGTCTTACGTACATTCCTCTTTCGGTCGTCATCGTCATCGTCATCTTCTTCGTCTTCTACTCTACCCGCTTTTTTTTCTCATTCCATCTATCCGCTTTCGAAGGCATACACTATGTACACATGTATGTATTACACATACTGTTTATGTAGGGAAGCCTTTCACTTCCGTCCCTCGCTATAGCTACTACGAACACAGATATATCTATAGGTATTTAAGGACTGTGTGGGGGTTTACTAGGCCACATACTCACACTCGCTCTTTCTCTCTCTCTCTCATCGGACCCACGCAGTAAGTATCTGTCGGCCCGTATGTACGTAGCCATGTAATCCATGTTGACGAAGATAAAATAAAGCCCATTGTTCCCTACATTCCATTCCTTCACACTCGCTCAGTTCAATTCAAAAAAAAATCGAGGATCCGACAGTAACAAAATCCCTACTTCTTGACATTAACTTAATGATCCGTTCAAACCCGGTTCCCTCTCGCATTTGCGACGGGTTCATAATGATTACGCGGAAGGCTGACCAAGGACAGGACAGGAGGGGCAGTGACAGTGACAGTGGCCGCGTATTAAGAAATGTATATATATGTAAGGGACTGCTTGGGATGAAGTGCAGAGCATTCCAAATGTGATTGTAATGGGGTAACAATGTGCTCCCCCTCGATTACTTTAGATTACTTTCCACTTTACCTTCTCTACAGCTATGTACCTATATACCTACCATAGGATTGATTACATTATATTCTACATTCTAGATTATTCTCAAGTTTTGTCAAATCTGTTCCACGATTTAGGAGAGATTTGCAGTAGTCAGTTTTCACAGATTTCCATGATCCGTCCCTCATATTTGCATAGACCATATGATGTCGATATTTTTACTTTCGCTAGGAGCTGGAGTTGCGTCTCACACATACATACCCACCTGCTTGTAGAGTACATGAGATTAAGCTGTTATACTTAAATAAAGTCGTTTCCTTTTAACCTTCTCGAAACAGTACTATTTCTAGCTTTACATCTTTTTGAATGTGCTAAATTTCTTGTTTTATATCTTTTTGAAAGTGTTAATTCCTTGTTTTACAACTTTTTGAAAATGTTAATTCCTTGTTTTGACCTTTTTGAAACTGAAATTCTAATTTTGACCTTTCTGAAAGTCTTAGTTGCTGGTTTTGAGTGCTTTTGAAAATGTAATGTCTAGTATTTGGTCGTTTTGAAAAAGTAAATTTCTAGAAAAAAGTTCTTTTGTAAAGCATTCATTTCATAGTTTCCCAGTTCCGAATAGGTTAAGTTAGGTTGGACTTGCAGTACACAAAGAAAATAAATTCGGGAAAGGCTTAAACGTTCAGAGGAAATTTTAAAGGGACAATTTTCCAGTCTCAGCATATTCCTGTTACCTGTACTGGTAGCTAACGCTGTATGCTCAAAGCAAATTAATATTTTTGAACTTCAACCATTTATAACTGTAACTAATGAACATCACACAACTGCAGAATGAAACGATAGTTGACAGTGCAATAGCAATTAGGATTGCCAGTAGTTCCCTTTCCACCGAAATGATTAATTCAGATGCATATTTATGTATACGTATTAGCGGTTTTACACAGATATCCAAGCGACATGTGAATTTGACAGCCAACGGATGGGAGATGCTCTATGTGTATCAGCTACAATCAGCGATTATACTCAATCTACTTCCACTTGAATTAATTTGAGCGAATCATCTATCGTGTAGTATCTTGAAAACAGGCACAATGCATATGCCGATAATATGCTTTTAATCTACTAAAGTTTAATAGGTAGATACATACATTGTGTTCAAAGAAAACTAGTTTATTTCATGTGCAGACAGCTGAAATATGATTTTGCTTTAAATTAAAAATAATGTTGAATCTGCATTTCATTGTAAATACATAATATACCTTCCTTTGTTATTTTACTGTCTCTAAAAAGAAGATACAGGCTTTACAGTTTTTAATAAAGACCCAGCTTTTG
>JAQFZC010000997.1:0-36100 GCA_034695205.1 Dicyrtoma fusca | reverse complement strand
ACCGTCAGTTTCAGTCTGTTGATCTACGGTTTTTTCCTTTTTTTGGGTCTTCCTTTGGCTGAGGGATGATTCAAAAAATACCCGAAATTCTAGAGTGCATAACACAAATAACGAAAGTAGGATGCAGATAAATAATACTCAAGATCTTCCTTGGTCTTAACTTGTATGGCGTACTCCTTAAGTTGATATATTTTGCGTAATACAGCATGTAAAATATGTATGTAGGCACTTTCTATCTGAATATTAAAAAAATTAATGGACAGTACAAACTAAGCTTACATTTTTCATTCTTTTGCCCCATAGCAGCTACAGTGGTCTGATTATAACATACTCAAAGGTATACTCTATAATTCTTGCATAACTGCCAAATCACGCTGTTACGACTAGCCGCTGTTGTAAAATTGTTAAATGTAAAATGACATCGTGGGACACTCTATATCAAAGGCAAAGCCAGTGAAAAGGGTACGTCAATACAAGTAACTAACTACACACAATATCTATGTACATACCTAGCTTTAACGAGGGCAAGCATACTGTGATGGTGAGGTAGTAAAAGAGCAAAGGCAAAAACTAAATACCCGGGCAACTTTATGTGTAAGTCGGGACACGATGCAGGACGAGTCCAGGGCTGAGGAGACAGAGCATTAAGTGAAATAAATAATGAAAACAAAAGGAAGAGACGGAAAAGTCACACTTATGTGGGGGGTTAAAACTTTTCATTTGACTTGATCGTGTTTACTTGTGTGACTCGCGAGTTGCCTTTATATTGTTTGTATTTCACACGCTTTCCCGGTCTCCTCTGAGTACACAACCAACACATAATACAAAAATACGGAAAGAGAGCCCAATGCAATTTATACGTATTTTGGAGGATGAGTCCCCACACTAGAGATAGTAGTAACAGTGCAATAAGAGAAGCCCACTATACACTATGTACATATATATGAATGTATATAGCTACGCGGAAGGAGAGAGGAGAGACCGAGAGAGAGATTTCGGTGTAAGTAGGTTGTATGTGTAGACAAAGTAGACTGAGGACAGAGTCGAACAGTTTCCGTAGTTCCTTCCGGGATTCTCCGCACACAATATTGTCTCCGTCCGTCTCTTTCTCTCAGCCTCATCTTTCACTTTATTAAATGGGATAAACTTGCTGTCTCTGTATTTATTTCAATTTGGGTGTCCTGCTCAGTCAATTCCACACAACCATAAGCTCTTCCTTCATTCATACATGTAGCTAATAGAGTCACTGCCGGCCTCTCTCTCTCTCTCTCTCTCTCTCTCTCCCTCTACATATCTATTACAGACGCCGCTCAAGGCTGGAACACTGGTCCTGGAAGTTTTGTAGGTAAAACTAATTTGACGTCTATTCACTTTACTCACTCATGGCTCGGCTCTTTTCCTCTTCCCACTCTTTCTTTCCCCATGTCACTTACTTACTTAACGGGCTAGTTGATAGCAGTCCATATGTTGTATGTTCCTCCGATCCTAAATCTAGACTATCCTTAGCAGGAGCATAGAAGCAGACAGAGTGAGAGAGTCATGTCATGTCAGGGAGATACACACAGATTAGGATGGTTTTACAACAAAAGGTAATGGATGTATCTACAGCGTCTACTGTCCACACTTTTCTGTCGGTACAATGATGCAATAGAGTATTAGTACACTGACTGAGGTGGTAAGTTATTAGAGCAGCCCTAAGTGGTTCTCATAGTCATAGTCTTTCTCTCTGTCTAACTATGCACACAGTAGCCTCTACTTTTACACGGCAGTACAAATACAATGACAAAAGCAACAGTGGAAAGTGTCGGTCGTCGGGCTGTCAATTTTCTACATGTAATTACTACATACTGTATGCATACACTGGGCTAGGGATGGGGAATCGGGGATGCTCGGGAGAAAACTCCCGGGGTTCACTTTCAATAAGGCCAGGCTTTTCCTGGTTGACGTAAAAACTTTTACTTAGCGGGTTTTGTTTCTGTTTGTTTGTGAGACGAGCTGAATGGGGCGGAAGTACAAGCATGTAAGTATCTACCTACGAACATTAGGTACGCTTTTAAATGCCGCAATGCAATGCACTGCACACTCCCTCAGTATTCCTGTGAATACTTGGCACTCTGGGGGTGAGTGGTGGTTTGGTTTTTGGGGGTGCGTGGTATTCACTTAACTGCTCTTATTACTGTCTCACTCTGAGTTCCCGACTGTGAACTGCCTTTTCATTTCAATTTCAATATTGCTTTTGTCTAATCGCATCCCATCCCATTGTACTACGTTGCCGCAGCAGCCAGAAGTGTAGAGAGTGTAAACATGTAGGTAAAATGCAATCAAGAGCGTCATAAATAGTCAAAGTGTTTCGGTTTTGATAAAGTTGTGTGTTCTCTGTATCAATTATGTATTCACTCCCAATAACAAATAAGCAATGCAATACGCAATGCAGAAGCATAGTGTACTCTTCTGTAAATGATTGTTAAGTAATGGAAAGTATCTATAGATTGCTTGATACATATAGTGGGTAGTTGTATTTTGTAGGCTGACGATTGACGCTGTATGTATAGACATAAATTCTGTCTCCCGCTGTACTCTTACTCACTCACTTTGTTAATAGTTTGCCAGGGTTTTTGCTTTGTGTTTGATTTGAGCCTACGGCCGGGGGGTAGCTTTCTCATATTATGTGATCAATTTATCATTGTTACTGTCATCAGCTTCTTTTTGAATAAAGAAATCTAATTTATATCAATTTACTTACAACTTTGACATTTTCCCTAACACTAGACGTATCCTAAGATCCTGCCTTTCTCACGATGCATTGTACTATACATATTGTAGGCTCGGACTCATTTAATTCAACTTTTTATTACAACTTTACGTTATGCAAGCACAACAAATACTAACAACTAACTCTCCCACTCCCATCGTCGTAATTTAAATGTGTGAGAATGATGCATTTTAAACTTTACGCAATCAGCAGTTATGAATAGCTAAATAATTCTACTGAATATGTCATGCTTTATTGTAATAAGAAAAAGTCTTAATTATGAATAAATAAGAGGTAGGCATGGCTTCTTTATTTTTTGTTGCCAGACTATTTTCTGGAAAATTTTCTTACACACTTCAACTTTACGGTCTAGACAAGCGAGTAGTAGAGGGGAGTCAAGCTTCCAAATTTGTTAGATTGAACGTTAAACCTTTTATCTAAGCTAGAAATCTTCTAATGAGAATATCAAACAGAATTTTCTGTCAAATTTTTAGTAAATTTCAAACTCTAGCTTCTCAAGTAATATGTCATAAGGACCTAGGTTGTACTTTGTAGATAAGTAACATCCGAATGGCAATCTGATTGAGTTAATTGCAGTGGGAAGTGATACAGGTTGCTGCTTTTACTCCAAGTCCCTTAAAATGTGGGCATTTGAACAAGTATTATCACAAATTTAGATGTGCAACCAACAATGCAACCTTGGGACATAGTGTCCATCAATTTTTATTGTCATTTTAAACTTTGGTTGTTGAAAAAAAGATAATTTCATTACTGCAATTATCTAAGATATAAAGCTTCTGAGATCTAGCAAAGATTTTTAATTTATTCGAAACAAGAATGTTGGATTGCAATTTAAATGATTTTTGAAGTTTGCAGTCTGCCAAAAAGGCTTACAGTTTGTCTAAATGGGTTGTACTTACAAAAGGTGAGGACGCTACCATGCGTAGACAATCTAAAAGTGTACATGCGACTAGTGAGTTTTGAGAGTGTAGGCGGCCATTAAAACATCTTGTTGTAAAGAAACGTAAAAAGTGTAATCGAATGCATAGTTGAAACCGAACCTGACGTGAACATGCTAGTCTGTTAAGTGCCCGCAGTTACATGCATACTTGACTTTTACGTACAATTCTATCTAAGCGTTTGGGAACTTAGTATTAGTATGCATGTATAGGTAAAGTGTATATGGTCTTCGTACAGATTTAGATAAATGCAAAACTCTACACATAAAGGGGAAATGACAATGACAATCGACTTTTGACAATACTCTGGAGTCTGGAGATGTGGATAGCGACAGGCCCGGACAAACGAAAGGACTGACTGAAGGATATAAAAAGGAAACGAGGAATTGAGACTTGAGTCAGAGAGGAAAGAATTGTAAATATACCGTCAGATCCAGAATGATAGTAATAGTAAGATAGGAGCTGAAACAGAAATTACATAATAGAGTAGAATGGACGGTGGGCCATGGCATGTAATATGTGGCGTACTTTGTATGTTTCTGTACTTGTTTGTGTAGCTTATGTAGATAGATAGTACAAGTGTGTGTTGAAATAAGGCTTGTAAGAAGAAAGAAAGAAGAAAGTATCCGGTTCTCTGTTCCTCTCTTGTCTCTTTCCCATTCCCCACATTCCCCCCATTGAAATTCTCTTTTGCCTTTTTTTTATTATTATTTCATCTCTCACATTGACTTGACTTGGCTTGGTTTGGCTTTGGATTCGTTTGCTTGGTGAGGCTTTTGGTTTTCATGAAAAAGGAAACTTTTTGTCAAACGAGAAATGGGTGCGTTTATTTCCGTTTTTCTCCCCGCTGACCTCACCACAATTTTTTTCCCTTCTGTCTTCCTCTCCGTCTATCTACCTACCTACGTCTACTGTATCTATCTGTCTGCGTATAAAGTTAGTTTTTCACTTTGTCTCCCACTTCATGAGACGAGTCAAGCAAATACTTATAGAGATGCACACTGGTCATGCAAAGGATCCAGAGCCAAGGTCCTTGATGATTCCTTAGTCTGACACTCCACTGACTCTTCTTATGAGTTTTTTTCCTTCCTTAATGCAATCTTAAGCCTTGAGCTTTGAACATCTTACGCCCTTTGATGCCCAACAACTAAAGGTTGTACAACTTTGTGCACAATAACAGAGTGTAAAAGTTTCTTCTATATAGGTACGTACTTATTCTTGGTTCTAAAGGGGATTGTAGATTCTCGTGGCCTTGTTGCTTGTCTAGTGTACTGTCTGGTCTTGTTGTGTGGGAATCGGGATGGGAAATTTATTTATATGACGTGCCTTTCAACATATTAGGGATGACAAAGAAAATGATAAGACTCTTAAACATTCTGCACATCTTGGGTTGTTACTATGTAAAATGAAACATGTACGATTTGGACAAGAGGCACCCATCCAAAAGTGTCTAAAAGGAAAATATCAAAAATGGCACAAATTCAATTAAATGTACAGCGAAAGATTGATTGGTATTTTTTGTAAATTGGCTATTTGCTATATTTACACAATAATTTTGAAATGTTGCCTTCAGGTTTTCTTCAGGATGCGATTCTATGCATAGGTAAAAATGACTAGCCATCCTTATGACCTTTGTTGTTTTTTTTATGATTGTTGACAGAAGGAAGTAGTCCCACGAGTAACAAAGATGACAGTGAGGATCATCACGATCAGCCACACTCTCCCGACTCCACGTCCTCCGCCGAGAAAGAAAGTATTACAAGCAAACCACACATTGTTCCAGCAGACTCGTCCACCACCGAAATCATCAAGTCATCCTCCTCCTCCGCCACCAGTCAACCCGCAACTACAACTACAAACCAGACAAATAATAACAACAACAGCAACCAGCCCAGTCAACATTTGATCACAACTGCCGCATCCACCTCATCCTCCTCCTCCACCTCCATTCATATTCGATCTTCGTCAGAGTCCGTTGGTGGTGGACCGGGAAGTGGGGCCGGGAGTGGTAGCGGACATCATCACAGTTCCCATGGACAGTCCACCCATCAAAATCATAGTGGGAGTAGTAGTATGAGTTGCAAGAAAAGGAAACGACGGGTTCTCTTCAGTAAGACGCAAACGTATGAGTTGGAGAGACGCTTTCGTCAACAAAGATACTTGAGTGCTCCGGAAAGAGAACATTTGGCGAGTATCATCCGACTCACGCCCACACAAGTTAAAATCTGGTTTCAAAATCATCGATACAAAACCAAAAGGTAAGTAAGCCTTTACTAATTGCGAGTCTCAAGCTTTTTCGTGTGAAATTGTAGGCCTTTACGAGGCGCGAGACCAAAAGCCTAGTGCATAGTACAAACATAGGCATGGCATAAGAATAGTTGTTAAAATAAAGAGCTCTTACGAAGACGTTGAAACGCATAACAATAATGGTTAGTAAATCAAAAAATATTTAGAAAAACTTTTCCCGATCTAACAGCCCCAATATAAATACAAAACGAAATTAGGCATGATACAGAATTTCACAGCTAAAGAGCATCATAACAGCATCACTGAAGGATGAAGAAACAAAATGGCCGTTCTTCAGATTTTACTGCAAAGCCAAAGGACACATTTCCATTTACAATGAACCAAGAAATGGCACTTGTCACCAAACTACATTTTGCGTTTTCCATCTTTTTAAACAAACTATAAAGCTCGATTCGCATATTTTCACAAACTTGGAAACGCTCGTTGTGCTGCCTGAAAAGCACTCCTTACTTAAAGGGTGGTATTTCTTTAGAATACTAAATTATCCAGAAATGCAATTGGTAACGCAACTATCTACATACTGCAACTAATTGCATTGAAACTATAGTAATCGTCAATCGTACATATATGTACGTATGCATAATATAATTCGGTCATTGCAGTGTTTGCCATGATTTTGCATTCGTCTTTTATTGATCGTCTCAACCTTCGGTACAGACCTCGTACAACTAGACTAGCAGTAAGTGCACACACCGAACCGTAGCCGTTCAAGTTGTTCTTCAAGGGTTTTATTCTAGGGCACTTAATCATATCCTAATGTAACAAACGTTTTATCCATCTCCACTTACAGTGAGCTTTCCTATGAATACATAATACAATGTTAGTTGAATATCTGGAGTGGATAGAAAAGCTGAGATAAACTTATTTTGTTTTATGATGCTGCGTTGACATGATTTCCTATTTGTATGTTTCTGTGTATTGTATCCTGTTTTTAGCGTGGGCTTGTGCTGAATTGGGGTGGAAGAGGGTGCGTTTAGTTGTACTGTACTGATGTTACGGTTCTGAGTTTCTGAGCAGAGCATACGTTTCTCTCTAGTGAGGCTGACATGTGAAATCCTCACTTGTTTTATCATTCATTTTTAGAGACCGGGAGGACGCCTGTCAACGGTTGCATCTCAATCCATGTATAAGCTACAGGATCTTCTAGGGTCAATCTCATTCATACTGACTGCATTAGCTGGTCCACACATAAATGCTTATATTTATTCATTTTCATTCATTGGCTGGCGTAGGAATGCATCATTTTTTATTTTGTCAAGAACTGTCCTAATAAAATCTATGCAGAAGCTTCTAAGAACACGATTTGCATCTTTAGAAAGATTATTTGCTCTATTTCAGGGCAATTCTTGAAACAATTTAGTCCAGAGCTGAACAATGTATTGATTTGTGAATTTGTTTTGTTTTTTAACAGAGCCCAGCGAGAGCAACGGAGAGGGTCAAATACGGGTCGTTCCTCCCCCATAAGTCCAATGCAGTCGCCGCGACGAGTGGCAGTTCCAGTATTAGTCCGAGATGGGAAACCATGTCATCATCATCATCAGCATCATCACATGATTCACAAATCCAGTTCCTCCTACGACCTTCCTCTCCTTCCCTTTGACTTCATTCCCCCGCCGCCCCAGCACCCCGGCCCACCCCTCCAGTCCGTTTCCGTTGACCCATATCTTCAGCCCCGTTGGTGGTGAGAGAGAGAGAGGGACGAGGGACGGGGACTCAAGTTACATTTTAAATTAAATCAACTCGGCTCACAAGAAGGAGGACTTGTGACATTAATGTGTATTCCCTAGCAAAACAATTCCATTATTATTTTTTATTATTGATAGTTTAGCTAAATTAATTAATTAATCACTAAAATGAATGGTATTCTTATTTAATCCTTATTGTTAGTTTTTATTTACGTACGATTTTACAACGTAAAAGTGAATACGATAACATTACAACTTACATTAACAAAAGTGCATACTACTGACTTCTCTAATGCTACTTAAAATGTAAGCCTAGGTACTTAATTATATTATCATTGTACATTTAAAACTACTAAACTATAAATATCTTGTAAACTTTGATTATAACGTGACGTAAGACATACATATTATGTACTGCAAACATGACATAAAATACTAGCATATACCTACACTACAATTGCATAACATTGCTAAAAAAAATAAAACTAAATACGTAACATATCATTTAAGTGAAACTTTGAGCAAGTAATAAAATAAAATATTGGAAACAAAATTCTAGTTTAACAACTATTTAGTGCATCATTTATTTAGAACGTTTACCAGGCATTTATTCAATTTCCATTTTAATGATTTTTGCACAATCACAATTGGCATTGGACTTGATTTCTATATGTACAATTACGTCTTGGTTTATTCGAATGCAAAAATACTGTTAATTGTAAGTGGTTAAAAAATACTTAATAACTAATAGATGCACGTGCTTCCACTTCCAGTTTGAAAAGCAGATTCTGAAACCACTGAAATCTCTACCCGCTGTCCCCTCCCCCTTTCATCTCCCATGGAATTTGAGTATCTCATATTATACTTGGGTTAACTAGGTACCTACCTAGGTACATTCAAACTGTGTGTAGATACATTCATACTAGAGATATTAGTACAAACAGCTTTTTCTATCGGTTTCGTTCGGATCGGTGTGTTTTGGTTTGGGTAATGTCCGGCACGATCACGATCCCTATCCTGACTCTCGTGAGTGTGCGGCCTTAGAACCAGAAGTGAAGCTCCCAAAATAATTCCGATTAACTTTGCTCGTCCAACTAAAATGGTGAAGATAAAAAGAGTGACTGTGGCTACAGAGAGAGAAGGAAAAAATAAAAGTCTATTCAAGGCGTATATAGTTGATAGTTTGGGAGCTCTTTGGAGTCTTTGGACTTTTAGAGTTAGCCGAGCATGGCGGATCCTATCCAACCCATATGAAATGAACAATGTCTTTTTGACATCCAGAGCCACACGAGCCAATGTCCATTACTATCGCCATCGCCTTGCCAAAAAAAAGTTGGAGTTGGAAGCCAAAGGAGCGGAGAAAAGCTATCTGTAATGTACTACCTACTACAGATATAGGTATGTATAATCGTGCTAGGCTCAGCAAAGTCACAGTCACTTCATATTTTATTACGGCATGATATGCTCTTGCTTTGTAGGTAAAGGCACTCAGACTTTGCTGACATATGAAGGTTATATTTGTGAAGATGATATAAAAAAGGCAAAGGTTATCAGTTTAACACTTGACTTCACAATTCTCAATAGACGACGGAGGACGGCAATGATAATCATATTTGTAATCTTAGATATGGATATTAATGATATTAATCCTATTATTATTTCCATGTTTGTTGGCACTTTTGCTTTGCACTCTTTCGCCAAGCCATTCTGTGGCTGCGGTCGGCCTGCTTTTACTTATGAACATGTGAATCCTCATAAATTTTGCTCGACTATTACTATTCACCACCAGCCATGCAGAAGAACGAGTAGAACTTATCAAAATGGTACTCGCACAATTTTATCTATGTAGGGATATACTGTGGGATATACATAATATCGGCTGGACGCTGCGCTGGAATGAAGTTGAAAAAACAAATTTGGAAAATTTTGAGAATCATTCGAAATTTTAAAATTACAGTCGCTCCGAATTTCTAAGATATTGCAAAGTGAAATTTATGTACATCAAAATTTTGAGGCTGTTTGCGGAGGAAATTTTGGAAGGGATTTGCAATTTTTTTATTGATGAAAGTTTGGCCATGTTTAAGTTTTGCATTAAAACAGTCTCTGCATTGCTCTGCTCCACAATAAACTGCATGCATTCGTTCCACACAATTCCTGGAAACTGTCAGTTCGATGAGCTCGTTCGATCCGTGTTTTTTCTCAGACAATGACTAACAAAAAGCTGGAAGTAGTGGAGTTGGAGTTGTGATTGTGACTGACGAGCGAACAGTACCAGTGTCAGTGGTCTGGAAAGGACAATCAAGAGCCCATTACCATAGTTGGAGATAAATGTTTTAAACGATGTAAAGAGCATGTTCCTTGAGCGTCGGCTACTCGTAAGTGTTCTTTTTTCGGTACATCTGCCTGTCAAGGCATATTTTTTTAGTAGACTTGTGTATCTGTGCACAAGTATGTGTTGGAGGATCGAGCAAGAGTGGCAGTACAACCAAGAACCAAGCACGAGAATAATGATATCTACACTTGTAATTTCTCCCATTTGTTTCTACTCGGGCCCTGCTTTTCCGTCTCCTTCTCTCTCTCTGTCTCTCTCATATGTTCGGTTTGTTTTGCAGGCATTTTGATCACCTGTGAATTTTCTCACAAAATCTCATCATAAAACGAAAATTATCTGGTCTCGTTTCTCTCCTGTCCTGCTCTTGTACATTATATATATGGTATAGGTAAACATTTTGTGAGTACTAGTACCGAAACCGATATAGGTATCCGGATTTCAATGTGCAGGTCTTTTAGTTTTTGGATTTGGACAGGTCTCATAGGTATATTTAATTAGACATGTCCTGGGATAAGATATAGATATGCAGATGATGCCGTATACCTATGTACTATGTAGTTGCTACACACGTCTTATGTTTTATGCTGATGAGGGCAGATAGGGCGAATCATCATCAACATCAACATTGGATCAACTTGTAGGCATTTCCATTTGACATTTAGGACCATCCAAATCCAAGTACAAATCCAAATCCAACAATCCTACGATTCAGATTGAGACGAAGGAGCAGCAGAACCGACACCGACAGCGAAGGAACCAACAGAAAACATGAACATGTCTGCCAACATATTAGCTTATAGCCACCTACATACATATTATAAAGCACATAGCTCTAGGTTCACCATTTAACTTAACCATTGTATACTCTATACTTGACACTATAGCTTCTACTTTATTACGATTACATATTACTGTGTACCGTGTACGAGTGTGTAGTTACCCAAGGGGGTACATATCATTTCCCTTTCCCTCGTTTTAATACGATAATTACGCATCTCATTCACTTTTCAATTCCATCGAGCATCGACTCATCGACCATCCAGCCTGCTTTCAACTTTCACAGGTGTTTTTTATTTCCTTTTTTTCCAGCATACGAGCATTTAACCAACTACACACTCACTAGTCACTAAACCAGCAGTTGCTTTGCTCAAACTTCAGAACTTCAGACTACCACTCTGACTAGCTAACTTATCGTTAGTAAGCTTTATCTGTATAAGCTTCGTCCAAGTCCCCTTCTGCGTATCTTCCCTGTGTGTGCGTCTATTAAACGTACGGATACAGTTGTGTTTGGACAGGTATACAGGATTTAAGTAGTGTAGATGAGATACGATGCGATGATGCGATGAAATGAAAGGGAAAACTACAAATAAATCATGATAAATTATTCGACAACTCCACACACAGACTTCAGACTTCAGATAGTTTGTGTATGAATTTTATTCACTATGTATGTATATGTGTTCTATTCCATTCCCCCACACTATTCAAAATAATGGACGTGAGAGCAAAATAAATGTAGCTAAGTAGGCAGACAAAACAAGAGATGGAGAAGTGATGGAAGCATATCGTATAATCTCGGTCTCTCGGTTTAAAAAGTAAGAGCCAAGCCAACAGCTCCCGTTTTAAAAATGAAAACCAAAACCAAACCAAACCACTCCGTCAGTTCACCATCCTCCGTGTACATACATATGTAGCCTCCTGCCTACTTTGAATTTAAATTTCATGGTGTGTACATGTGTCTTGTGCATTCTGTTTCTGTCTGATCCCATTATTGTTGGATTGGGAGATTTTTTTATGAGTCAATCTCTAATGAAGACTAATCGTAATCGTCGGTAGTTGTTTTCCATGTAGGATGTAGTATGTAAGGTCCTAAGTTGTATGCTTACCTTTGGATTTAAATTACGGAAGCATTCGAACACAAATGCCATGACCATGGCCGTGTCGTGCGAGTTAAATCCTACATAAATGCAAGTAGGTAGAAGATGATGTTTTATGCGGCTATATGTATCTATAGACATGCGTTTTACATTTGTGTGTACAGTGTACATCCGTGTAAATGGTTCCTATGGTTGTTTTAAAATGCACCCACGGGTTCCCTCCTCCGTGGAATATAAAACCCGATTCCGAGGTAAATGCAAAGCTGGAGGAAAAAACATATGCTGGGTTGAGATCAATTTATCTATATTAGCGAGAGAGCGAGAATAATAATCATGTAATGAGAATGAGAATGAAAATGAGAGTGTCCACCGTTTACATGGACATGGAAGGCCAATTAAGCTCAACTGCCTCACCTTGTTCACTCTTTTTGTCTCTCCTCTCGCTACTTCCACGAGAGACTCCCGACTGAGAACTCAACGAATGTGAGCCCTATTACTTACCTAGTTAAATACATATTTGGACTCTCGACCATTTAGAACACAAACGATTGGGGATAAGACAAGGAGCCAACAACTGAACTACATATCCGTAGAGAAAAAAAAAGAACAAGAGCAACTGAACAGATACAACTCTTTACTGTTTATGAGTTATTCATTTCAGTATTTCACGAGAAATCAATAGATTTTAATTCGATATTTTTATGTGAGGGTCACAACACCACCATAAATGAGTGCGAGTGAGTTACAGAGCGATGAACAAACTGAGCAGGCTGTAAATGTTTAAGTAGAGATTTATGTCCACTATTACACGTTCATAAAATTCATTGTTCTTCCTGCAGTTCAATTAGTTTTTGATTTTGTTTTGTACGTTCTTACCAGAGAAGCTTTTAATTGCATTACGTGTGTATGCACAGGGTGTTCCACGGAGCAATGAGTAACGAGACAAGTGTAGGTCTATTAAGTTTAGCATTGCATTTTATTGTGTTCCTAGCTCTAGCCTTCAGATTTTTTCATGAAAAACATAAATAAATGAAGTTCGATTATTTAATATTACAATATGCATATATATCAGACGAACATATTAGCAGAATAATGAATACGGCAATCGCAAATGGATTTTATAAATAATAATACGGCAAGTTATGATTACATTATTATTTCTTCGAAATTATTATTATGATGGCAGTAAATTCTAAAAAGCTTCTCCTATTACTTATGTATGTAGCGCAGTAAGTTTGAATGAAGTGCAGTGCACTAGGGACGTGTCTCAGAATCTCATGGGCCAAATTATTAATGCTATGCAAAGGTATCGATATGGATTTGGAAAGCTGTATGTTTTTACTTTAAGTATCCATTGCAACGGATGCTATTGTTGCTACCACTCGAGGATCAAGAAGTGTAGCTGTAATTTCGTTTAATTAACTAACATACTATTTAATTTATAGTAGAAGTAGAAGTCAATATGAAAGGGAAGATTTCGTTTTATTTTAGATACTGTAAAATACCATGAAAACCCCGAAATCATTAGAACAGAAATGCCGTTCCGCAGGAAATCTGGCAGTTGGAAAGCACCATCTACCCAAAGTAGAGCGCAAAGCAGTACTTTCCATTCATTCTTTTAATTTTTACGCATTTTGCACAGTTGCAGACCTATTTTTGTTCAGGAATTATGTCGTTCAGGAATTCATTAAGAAATATTAATATTTAATTTATTTTTTGTATTTTGTGAAAATAATGTACACTAGAATCTGTCGATAATAAGTCGGCCATACAAGTTGACAGTAGGTAGTTGATATCGCATATTTTATTTTTATTTGCTATTAACGAATTAGCATATACATACCTACCTACATTTCATTCTCCTTATTTAGCGACTTATCACTGAAATACTGTAATAAAAAAAAACAAACCTACTTCCGAATTAAATTACAACGCCGTAATAGGCACATTACATAACTAGATAGATAAATTACTTATACTAGTAATTTCTGTTCAATTTCATTTGTTTTTATAAATCTTTCGAAACTTCGAGTAAGTCGTAAGTACTATTTTTGTACAATCAAATTCACAATAAACTTCTACGATGCATACAAAAAAGATAGTAAAAAGGAAGGTAACGCCGCAAGCAAGCGGTGGAAGAAATATTCGAAATACAAGATTTACAAGTATAAATAATTTGCTATTTGATTACAAAGTAACTAAGTTACTACAACCTTTAGTCCCTCCGTACCTGTGTGCTTATTATTTTTAGATAAGCAGAATTTTTAGAATGGACCAGAGTCACTTACACGATGAAAAACAAAGGTTGCATTAACTTTGATTTTAAACTTTAATCGAAACTGAAAAAATCTAGTTCCCAGCCTTAATTGATGGCATCAAAATTAATTTTACTTTGCACATGCGGAATCAGGCCACAGAATTAGTCACTGACTCAAAATCGCATAAAAGGAGAGGAAAGGTTGTAATTTTGCTAAGCTACAAATCACAGATAACTTCGTTTACGAGTTCATAATAAAAACATATTTGCCACTACCATCTTCGTCTACGGCATTTTTAAATTCACTTAGTTTTAACGTCTCTACTCCCGGAGGAATCAACTGTTTTTTAATGTACAGGGAACTCAAGTGATGAAACATCTGTGAGAATTGTTCAACGCTAGCTTGCGCTCTCCATCTTGTCATCCAAAATCCTCTAAGCTTAATATCGTTAAATATGAAACTGGACGTAGGGACGATTAGGGGTTGCTTCGACATCCCTCCGTAGGTTACTAATGTACGCCCATCCTCTATAAAAAAAATGCAATCACTGAAAGACTGAAACTCAATAGCTCATACAAATACGAAAAGCAATAAGTATTAGCATTTAAAACCCCATTAGGTAATTTATTATTCCAAAAATTGACATACCAAGAGCCTTGACAAGTCCGATGACGCTTTTCCCACTCACACAATTTAATGCAAGCTGACACTTTGGTACATTCTTCCAAGCACGCAACTCGTCTTCAGTCAAAACTATACTATTTTTTCCAAGGCCTTCTAAATATTTCTTTGCTACTTCTAAGTTATTTCTATTTCTAATTACAGAAATTGACTTGAGTCCTAGGATAGAGCACAGCTGAATAACCGCTTGGCCCACAGCGGATGTACCCCCGTTTTGAATGACTGTATCGCCCGCTTTTAACTTTTCAAAATCGTTAAGCATACGAAGAGCCGTCGGGGGATTGACGGAGAAAGTAGCTGCGGCTATGATGTCCAAATCTTTGTCTATCTATAAATTAAGAATAAAGTCAGTAAGTAATTAACCTTACTTAAGCTGGTCAGTCACAAATACATTTTTTTATATCTATAAAATAAATACAAATCCATGGAAAAAAGAGTATTTCAATTACTTTTAATAACTCTGATTCATCCCGATTTATGTACCCCTGCCAAGTTCCAAAGCCTACATTGGCTGGCAGAACCTTATCCCCAACTTTAAAATTGGCTGATGATGAATGAACGACGATCCCAACTCCTTCCCCTCCAGGGACCGCTGGTAATTTTTTTGGTTTAATAGGATACACTCCTTGAATAACATTTAAGTCAGCAGGATTTATAGGAGCTGCCAACATTTTTACCAGAACCTAAAATAGAAACGTGTTTGTATTAAACAGAAGTTTCAAAAATTACAAGTAGGTATCGTTAGTAATTTAAAAGGATAGTGTACCAATATACATATTTTACACAGATTGATTTATACAAAATAATACCGAATGTAAAAAATAAATCCGAAGCAATTAACACTGGCAAGACAGTTGACAGTACACAAATTCATTATTTTAGTCAAACAAAACACACAGTAAATATCTACATACCGTGCCATTAGTTGGTTCAATTTCATATTTTTCAAGACGAAGAACCGATGACGGTTGACCGAACTCCGAAAATATGAGCCTTTGAGAGGTGTACGTTCTGACTACTATTCGAGTGAAGAACATTGTGAATCGGGGAAGAACAATCAAACCAACTGTGAACTGCAGTCTATGCTATTATTTACTGAAGGTATTTTTAATTATTACTAAAGTTCAAAGAAACACTCGCAGTTAAGTACAAGAACTAAACCGGTAGACACTAGATGATGAATATACTAGAAAAAGATAGAATTCCAGAGCTGATGCAATGTACCAAAATTGACAGCAATACTTCACTGCACAATTATTATACAATTTAAAAAAAAATGATTCCAGTTCTGGTTTCTGCTTCTGGTAATCTGGTTCCCTTATGAATATAAGGATAAAAAAAACCTGAATGAAATCCTCGTATCTATTTTACGTAGTGAGTACTGCGGCTAGTGGCTACTGTGTACTTCTAGCAGGCTCTAAGGTCCTATGCTCCTATGTCCGTCGGTGTCGGATTCTAGGAATCTTACTAGTTAGCACAGAATAATTAAAGATAAACACTCCAAGGCCAGCATTTTGTGTTTTGAGTTTGAGATCATGAGATGAGATATGAGATTTGAGATGTGACATCCCTTACTGGCTTTTGCCGCATGAAACAAGAATGTCTTTATGCTTGGGGTTTTCGTGTGGGGAAACTAGGAAGTTTTTAAAACAAATTTGTTAATTTGTTATGTCTGTATTTTGTCTTCTGTCATTTAACTTAAATCAAATTTTAAAAATACAAAACTTAAAACTGCTTTCCACTACACACTAGGTGTGGGGCTCGTAATTGTGAACAGCTAAATCTTACAGCTTTAGCTAATAACACAAGCGCTTCAAATTTTTTATGAGCAGGGCATAATCTCTCACCCGATCATCTTTTTTAACACATTTGATCAATGTATTTTAGTAGCTATGTTAGTAAGTACAAAAAGGTACAGATCACGGAAACTAGATTAAGTTTTATCTGTTAATTAGTAGGTACCTAATTAGGATTTTTTTAAAGGGTTTTAAAAAAAGATTCAAATTTTTAATTTTGAACTATTAGAGTTACAAATAATAAATATAAAAGTAAATAAAATAAAAGAGTTACAATAGTTTTCAAAAGCTTTCAAAGTCGATTTGGAATGTAAATGTAATTAAAAAAAAGAATTCGTGCGTATTTCAATTTGGGTATTTTCAATTTTGAAAAGGAAACTGATCTCAACCCAATATAAACTAAATAGCTTAAGAGCAGGAAGTATTTTGAATAGAATTTACAATAAAATCAATCATGGAAGTGTATACACAACATTTCAAAGAATTTTTGCTTGTATCGCATAACAGGGTCTAATTTAAAATACATTTTATTATTGTTGGAAATATTAGTTTCATAGGTTCTATGACCTAAGAGAATGGCAAGAATTAAAACTGATTTCTTGGGGTGTCCATTGTAGTTTTGTTCTTCCCAACCCAAATATTACCACTTTTTATAACTATTTTTCGAACACAAATTGATTGCAATTAAGGAAATGATTGAGTCTAGAGTTAAAGTGATTACAGAAAGGACGATAGTTCGATGAGATAAGTCCCATTCTAAATGGGGTGCAAATAGCCTTATGCCATTTCCATTCGATTTCCTTTTCCTTGTTATTTAAGCACTGCAATAGAGATTTCCAGTTGTATTTGGCACTCGTTAGTAGGAAATAAAAGAAGGTCTTTCATGTACTTATGATAAATGCCCTGAAATTATTTTATTAGTAGGCACTCACTCGCATAGCACACCTGCAATTGCGAAATTGCAAATCATGTAAAAAAAAAAACAAACAAATGGAGCAGAGAGCAGAATTATATGATTAGCACACTTGCCAATTTGTCCTATTATATTTGTGATACCTTTGCTTGAACCTACATCCCATGAAAATATCCCGTAACAGCCTGAACTGAAGGAAGGGGCATGGAAAGGTTGATATTTGATAAATTATAGTTCTTAAACGAACGCTGGACTTTGCCAACTTAAACGGAACACGTGTACTTCCGTTTCAATGGCTCCAAATACAGATAGCCTGCATTCTACATTCCAAAGTTCATTAATTTGCAATTAGCTATTCACAAATTCATAATCCAAACATTAGCAAAGATACTACATACAAATAGCAAAGTAGAGTTTAAGAGGATATAGTTACTTTAAGAGGAAATTTAAAAATTGATCAAGTACGTAAAAGCTGGATCACGCAAGCAATGATACGAAAGGGACTGCTATATAAGACTCCAAATAAAGTACGAAATCAATACCCGTATACCTCTACTAGTGAACCTAAAAACAAAGTATTTCCACATTACTAGCAATTGTATTTAAATGTGGGTAAATATATAGTAATAGTGATGCGTATTTCGAGAAAGGAAAAATTAGCAAACCAAGTCGCAATATCTAAAAGATCTAAATTTGTCCAAGACATTGACTCAAGTCGTAAATAATTATTGAGAGTTTGAACATTGCAAAAAACACCTGGGAAAATGTTCTTGGGGGGTTGTTTATACGTATGTACATATGGGGACAGGACAGGGAACTGCTGAATAAATTAAGGATTGATTGATCCCATACATTGAACAGTTGACAGAACATGCTGGATTCAATTACAGAAACCGGAACAAGGTAAAGAGAGCCGGAGATTGAGCTTCATATAAAATTCATGAATCTCATTTGTCAACCTGTCAACGAATTTGCACGTTATGGCGAGGGCTAGACGCTGGACTATCACTTTCACATTCTATCTATATCTATGAGAACACAAAAACGAAGGTACATTTGTAATTTGCACTCATCAATATCAATAAAAACTCACTACGAACTCTACGAACTAACATCAAATACTCCTACACTTTAGGCAACTTTCTCTTCACCTTACTTTCTCCAGATGATTTGGACGATTTCTGGGTGAACATGAAACTCTGTCAAATCATTGTTTGTCTGTCCATGTTTGCGAGTCCTTCACCAGAAAATGACCGCCCGTCGGCAAACCTAATTTAGTTGGCATCGGAACCCAAAGGAGCAAAGGAGTAAGGACACTGCATCTCCAATCTCCTGCATTGCCCCTGACACTGTGTAGTTTCATTTCAAGGCATTTGTAAAAGTAGATAATAGTTACAAAATACAGTGAAGCAGCTAAGGCTTTTGACGTTTATTAAGAACTCAAAAAAAAATTTGGACGACAGAATAAGCTATGCACTTTCTCTAAAAAAAATGAAGATTTTTATAGTAATTATTGTGAACCTTGTAACTCTAATTGTAAGTGTGAATGGAATCTTGAGATACACGGAGCAGTCCTGCACAGACTTAGTTCCTAGGAATCAAGACGGCGGTTACAGTGACGAGTTGAGGTCAAGTCGGAAAAATCGTAATTTTAAAAAGAAAAGGCATGATTTTGACTACGATATTCCCTTCAAAGTCATTGCCACAGGGAAAAGGTATCGGAGGAACTCGGATCTCGTAGGTGAGTAACGTTTCCCTTTTTTAACTTTTAACTTTGTGAAAAACGCAAATAATTCACGAATGGAATTAACACGAATTAAAGGGTGATACTAAAATTTTTAATGAATTAACAATACAGTACAAATAGAAGGAGGATCATTCGAGGGTCTACTTCTCCAGGCCAGAGTATTTGCGGGGGGTGAATTATTGAAGGGTGGAGTGGGTCTTGTAGGGCAATTTCGCTATCTTCCAAATACATTTCAGTATCTTCCCTGTTTCGACATTCCATATGCCACTATTGTGGACCGTGGGCAACCGATTCAGTTGGGAAATCTCTCTTTTATATGGACAGCGCCGGACGTTGAAATTGGGGATCTTCAATTCAAGTAAAGACAAATCTGTAAAAACTTAGTTAGACATTTAGACTACAAATAATACAAGGAATTTTCATTTTTATACATGATGTCCTTGCCCTTAATACTACACGCTCTTTCAAGCTGTTTGTAGACGTAGACGCTGCTTACGTGTAATTATTTATTCTTACTGTGTTTGTGGATCCAGGGCAAGTGTAAATCGCGGGATCCACTATTGGGTGATAGTGTCACAAGTTCTTCAGTTTAATCCATTCCGTAAGTACTTTGTAATATTGCACGTGTCATTAATATTTAATGTGCTTTTCCGAATCCGAATCTTTTTACCCACACAGGCGCCTCTATTATATACATACTTAGGTACATAAATAAGTGCGAATGAAATACATGCGTGTAGATATCTCGCTTTCCCCCCAAAAATGATGGTGACAAATTGTCAATGTCAATATCACCTTTGTATTATACATATGTAAGCCAAAGCCGAGAGGCCTCAAACCAAAATGTAGGGCAACTGAATTTAACCCATTTTTTTAAACACGAACGCTGTATTATTTGAAAATGCAATGATACAGCGTAGTACAGGAAGCTTTCCAAGTCCAAGTAGCATTGGTAAAAGTTAGTCGGTAGGTACAAAATTGATTTACTGTGATTATGTGGCATTTTTAGCAATTAGTGCTTATGGCTGTGGAACAACATTGGCCTGCTTCCGTGTTTGTCCAGGGGATCAGAATCCGTGCGGCGCTAATGAAGCTATGTACATGCTGTCCTACAACGTTGACACGAGAGACAGAGGAGAAATACAGTTTACAATGGGTGGCAAACTCGCTAATAATAGGGTAACATTTCACTTACGCAATTGTGATTGCTACATTGATAACTGAAGTAATAAAGCAGTAGAAATATACTATCAATTTCATTGAGATTACCTGTACAAGGAGAATTGTTTAACTGTGTTTCGTGTAATGCCTGAAGACTTACATAGCAGTGGCATTTGGAGAAGATTTTGAGAATCTTGCCCAAGCAGATATGGTGATCTGTTATCTTGATCGTGGACGACCGAAAATTGAGCATCTCCTTGTGGATAATATACAAACAGCTCCATACACGCATAATGATGTACGTGCCAATTATTTTTAAATCTTTTTACGTAACTATTCAGCCATATTAGAAGCTACTATGCTTAGGTACCGAATTTATTAAGACTCTGTCGGTTTATTTACAATTAAAATAAACATTTTTAAAATGGTTGTACATATTACATAACCTTTCAATCCCACTACCGCTTCAGCGTCTCGCTTCTACGCCGAAAATTAAACATGTTTTGGAAAGTATACAAAGAGCCCCGCGTTCCATGTAAACGCATAATGCGATTAAATAATTTACGTTAGTTACAATTGTACTTACAAAAATGATTCTATGACTCCTAGGACATTGAATTGGAAGATTCAGATTTGGATGGGAATATGCTTTGGTGTCGTTTTAATCGCCGGGCGATTTACGATCGAAGACAATCTTTCTATCATTTCTATTTCTTTGGAACGGTTGACTTCTATTATCCACAACGTAAGTGCCTTTATAAAGCAGTCACAAAAATACATATGTATACACAGGTCAAAAAAGGACGTGATGTTGTGAACAAAATTCAAAATTGTCAAAATTGAATATTTTAATATCATTTAAATGATTGTCGCACAATACAATAGCGGTTACTACATTATATCTCATCCAAAAGCTCACGCCTAATAATATAAACAATGAAATCAGTAAATCAACAAAATAGGAGGAACACTGACGAAAAAGACGAGAGCATTCACGCCTTTTTTTGTTTAATATGAATATTTAACAGGCTTTGTACTTCCACACCGTTCGGAAATATTCACGTCGTCATTCAAAAGGAATTTTACTCATCCTATCAACGAAGTCATCTCAGGAGCAACATCAATAACAAAAACCACCACCACCTGGAATTTCATATTCAAGTTTGTCATTGAAATTCAAATCTTGGCTTTTGGCACTGCTGGAATCCATTTGTATGCTGGAAGCTTATTATGATCTGTACAATAGAAAAAGAAAAGATAAAAATAAAAAAAGGTTAAATTCTAATGTCAAAGTTTACATACAATAGTTACAAATTAATATTATTATTATTAATTATTACGCTATATAATAATACGACTAGAGTTTAAAGCGACGCCAATGTTGACGTTACAAAAATATAAAAAACAAAAATGTGAAGAAAAAATTAGCGGACTAACCACCGATATCCCAGAATAGTTTTGTGTACAAGCTCCCAGCACAGTCCACTTTAATTGTCTCGCCAGTAATGAACGAAGCACCAGGAGAGAGTAAAAAACAAACGGCAGATGAAACTTCGTCGGGAGAACCGGATCTTTTACAGGGAATGTGCTCCCTAACGGCATCAAAAATGTTAGATTCACTGTAATTTGCTGCTGCTGTCGGGGATTCTACTAGTCCAGGAGCAACCGAATTTACTCGAACACCGTTTTCAGCCCATTCCACGGCTAGAGTCTACAAAGTAAGACGTAATCGTAATGTATACTTCTCAATTAATGCATTTAGATTCCTTCTCTTGTTATCCAACTAAGAGCACATATTTTATGTGCTTTTGAACACAAAGGCTACCAAACATCATTCATAGCATTATCTACTAACCTGTGTCAAATTGAAGACTGCATGCCTAGCAGCCCCCGTATGTGACATCATTGGGAATCCCCTCCACATGTCAGCAATAATATTGACGATATTGCCTCCATTATCTTTGAACCATTGATTGTACGCTAATAAACAAAAGTGTTAAATTCCCAAAATTAATGCCTGTTTTTATTTTTGTATAAGTAGCACTATTTATTTGTACAATATAAATCTATGCCAGTTATAAAAACACGTAACTGCACACTCACCTTCACGGCACATAAGAAACGTTCCGGTCAAGTTGGTTTCAACAACAGCATTCCAGCCCTTCAAAGTAATATTTTCGGCAGGTGACATGAATTGCCCTCCGCCATTGTTTATCAAAAAATCCAATTTCCCATACTTATCTAATGTTTGCGATACTAAAGTCCTGCATAGTAAAGTAAGTGCATTGGGACATAAAATAAAAAAAACAGAAAAAATTCAATCATGTATGAAAGTACCACTCGATTTCGATTCATTTTTACTCGTCACTCGTACAAAGTTTTTAAATATTTTTACTAAAACATTTAAAAATACGTAATAATTTTTTCTATAATGAAGCAATTAATTTGTGCAAAGAACATGCAGCTATTTAAGTAAGTACTTACTTAACATCTTCTTCTTTTCGTATATTGCATGGAATAGACGTGATATCCCCGACTTTGCCAAGTTCTTCCACAGCAACTTGTAGCCTATCCTTATTACGCGATGCAATAACAACTTTACAACCTTGAGAATCATTATTTAAATTAAAGTTAAGTAGGTACTTATAATATTACCACATATTCGTAAGCACATAATTACACCAAAACAATCCCATAAATAATGAGCACTAAAAAGATTTTTATACAAGTTTTGTAATAATTGTAGGGAAAAAAGATTGAACTGACCTAAGGTTAAAAGTTCATAGCTTATTGCTCTACCAATCCCGGTGCCTCCTCCAGTCACAATGGCCACGCAACCACGGAACAAATCAGGACGAAAAACTGACATTTTTTTGACAGAAATTAAGAAAGAATCAGGAGTCAGGAGGTAGGCAAGTACTTAAGTGTTTAGTTCACATGAACGGCAGTACTGATGCAATCAAGAAGCACAATTAATTATGCAATACGTGAACGACTGATTAAAGGTACAGCTGATGTAGACATGACTTGATACAGAAGCGGAATACCTACACTGTTTACACACAGAGATTACAAGAAAAAAAATGATGAAAAAAAATTTGAATTTAAATCTTTCCCGACCGAACTTTACTTGAAATCATATGACAGTATGTGCACATACAAGATCTGTGTAGTGTAGATAGATGATTTAATTTTTAATTTAACTGCACCACGGTATTCGCATTAAGTTCTCGAACGCCTTATTGAAGTCGGCACCAACGATGATACAACAATAGCCAGCCAATTGCTGGTAGAATGGTTGGCTAATACTAGTACTACTTGCTAAACCATTAATTGTGCAATGGGTTATTCCATAGTGGAATGATTAATTATTGTACGTCGGCGAATAAAAAATATGAAGGAATATCATTTACACATAACTTTTTTCCACAATGAATTGATTTCGAAATTTTATATGCACATTTTATTTACGATCAATCATAATACATATAACAATAGCAGTGCGCAGTGTGCTGAAGACGTATGCTGTTTTTGTTGATCTCTTCGACAGCAATCTTCGATTTGAATTATTAAAACTGCATAATTCTAATGGAAAAAATTAGATATTGCAAAACCCGATTACGAAACTCGCAATTTCCCCAACTACATTTCTACATAGTAAAAAGACGGATGTTGACGCTGATTATCACTGATAACCAGGGGATGACATCATGCTTGGACATCTTGGTCAGTGTCTGAATGGTCCAATGATCAAAGTTTGAGAATGGTAGAGTGCTCTCGGTATTTTTGTAAGCGATCTAGGGATGACCACCACACTGGCAATTTAGACTCGAGGATAAGACGAAACCATGGGGTGAAACTTGCCTTGTCCATTCTTGACAAATCATCCAAAGAAACATACTTGATACCTCGAATCTCATTCTCGTTATAATCTACCTTCACATCTTTCTTGGCAAATAGAATGTAGTCGATCTCATGTTCTCCCCATTTGTCATCCGATAAGGCCAAATAGTGAATTCGTGTTAAGTAGTTTAAATCTTCGGGCTCGATGTCCGTAATACCTAAAATGAGATCATTTTGAAAATAATCGTACAGTTTCACTTTTAGTCGCCTACATACCTTTAAAACACAATGATTTTAAAATTGTAAGCACTAGAGACAATAATTTTAAAATGTAATGACCCAACATACCTAACTCGTACTCTAATCGCCTCTTGGCAGCAAGTTTGACTCCGTCAATACCATTGGTCTCGCTATCAATAAATAAAGGGTGACTGCAGCATGTATTCGTCCACATATGAGGGAAAGTCACTTTATGCTCGGACCTTTCTTGCATTAACAACTGCCCACTGGTATTGAAGAGAAAAACACTAAAAGCCCGATGAAGTTTAATAGATCCATCTTGACCCACCGCATGACAATCTAGTTTACTATCACTCCCTACAACATTATCACTCTGGTCCACAAGAATGCACTTTTCAGACATTAATGACTTTTGAACTGGATCGGAAATATTTGCCAGTTGATGTTGAACTTGTGATAAAAATCTTCGGGATGAGAACCCAGTGTGTGACTGCGATTTCATTATTACTCGATGCATGATGACACTTTTTGATTGTAAATTTTGTTTAACGATGATTTAAAATTGAGCACTAAAGAAGTTAAACTTCTTAACTATTAAGCATGTAAGTTTGAACCTTAATTCACAAAAAAAAATGAAATAAAACTGAAGCTCTTGAGAGACTTGAGACTACGTCAAGTTTCAAAGTAGTTGAGTACACGACCCGAAACAGGACAGGAAGTGAACTGTTGTGGTGGTTGAGAGAGACTGATAACTAGCGTAAAGTTTAAAATCGAGAAGAACCACTCTTTGACTTTACTACATCATACTTCGCTTGGTACAATACAAACAACGGATTTGCCTTTTTATATTACTAAATTCTCATGTAAATTTTTTTTATACACACTTAATGTTTTTCAATGGAAATTACTTAATAAATGTTGAAATATTTTTCTCCTCTATCGACTGTAAGCAGCATTGGGACCCAAGAGCATTTGCCTCTGTTGCATCTTCTGCATCTCCTCCATCTGATGACGTTCCATCTCAAACAACACAGGGGCGAACATCAGTGACGAGGATGCAAAGACTATCCATGTGATTGAACGGGATAAATCGTAAGCCTCTGTGAGAGTAGAAGAACACACACACACAATCATACAAAAGGGAAATGAAAATGAACCTACAAGTCAAGTCAGACAGACTCAGAATACCGTTCACTTCACTCACTAGTCACTACTACCATCATTGCCCATACACTTTAGACCAGGTAGACCTACTAACTCACATATAACTTATATTAGTATAGCCGGTACTTTAATTTCCTACAATAATAATGCTTACAGTTCAGACTAAAATTATGACAATAAAAATAATTAAGACATTCATTTTTATGACAAGAACAAGTACAAAGATGAAAGATTTCATTCATGAACATGCTAACATTCTTAAAGTATTCCCTCTAACGTCTAATTACAAATTAGAATAACTCACTTCTGACTGCTTTGCTCGTTACTTGAACTGTTTTTCCTACTGTATTTCTGACGGTTTCAGGGAACATTTCCGAGAGTCCAAGCAGTCTTTCTAATGCGGTTTCCCCAGCCTCCTGTGATGAAATTGACAGTCAATCAATGATGAAATATGAATTAAATGACGCAACAATCCAATCCAGAATCAACTGGAATCTTAAAGATACAGACACATGAAGTCAAGGCCAACACGAAAAAGAAAAGTTCAAGGGTCAACACTTACGTCCTCCGCAGTATAACCATCTTCAATGGGTGGAAGAGACATTGTTTAAATGCTTAAAATTAATCGCCAAATTCTTGCCAAAACTCTTGGAACACCAGAATTTAACTTCTCACTTGCAAAATCCTACAAAATATATGACAAGTTTGAAAGTAAAAGTAAAGGAACTCGACAAATCTAAAGCCCAACGCAGAAAGTCTCGGAAAAAACACGATTGCCGATTGTTACCTTTGATTCGGCCGTCGCCTCGTTCTCGTAGCCACTCGTGCTCATGTGGTTTGTGTGTGAGTGTGTGTGTGGAAATCCAGCTATGCGCTGCTCTGCAGTCGGCTGCAATACTGGTGGGGAGCAGTCATAAACTACGTTGAGGAGCGATACGCTTGGAATTAAGGCCCTTTCAAATATGACGTGGGGCAAAGTGAGTGGAGGAGCCTTTTCAAAAAGATTGAAAACACTCACTTCACTTTAATGAATTATTACAATTTGCAACTGTTTAAAGTGCGAAAGTCAACACTGGAGCCATACTATCGTAAGTTGTAAATTGTAACTGTAAAATACAAAATACTCAAAAATGTATTAATTTGTAAATGCTATGTACTCTCCTCCTTCCTTCTAGAAATCTCCACTCATTTCTTTTCTATAGTATCCCGAGTCCCGAGCGTAATTGTGTTTTCTTATGTAATACTTGTTTACTATGTTGTCTTACAGTCGCAGTCTGGTAAACTCATGTTCTAAAAATTCTTGTTCGTGTATGTACTGACTAATGAGTTCGCTGGGCTATCCTCATTGCATTGGACCATTGGAGGGCAGGGGTTCCAGTGTGACTATGTTTTGATAATAAAGTTGCTCATTCTCTGACTACATAAAAGCAAACCAACATTATCGGTTTTTCCGACTACAATAATTGTCCATTTTACACGTTTTATGAAAGACAATAAGACAAAGATATGAAGGTAAAAAACTATGCACTGTCTGCCCTTGTAAAACATATATTTGCGTCCAATAGAACTTTAGCGCTACAGTCGCAAAAATAATCGCATGTATTGATTTCACGGTGCTTCGCATAGTTTTCAATGTTAACTTGCACAGTTTAATTTGTTTAAAAAACAAAACAGAACGTTCTGCGGCAAAGCTTGGCAATAGTTGGCAAGAAAACAAAATGTTCCTAATGAAATTCATGCGGTTTTTTTTCTTGATGTGTTTTTTCAGTTTAGAACTTCGATATGCAATTCCAACAACGTTTTTTGACATTTTTGGAATAGTAGTGCAATGGTGTGAGACACTTAAAATCATAGCCAAACATATGCTTTAGTACGCACGGTCAATATATCTACATTTTATGCGTTTTATGGAATTTGGTGGGCATATTATGCACATTACGTTTTCTGTTTTCACAAAATAATTTTATTACTAATTTTAATTTAGCTCTAACCTATCCTTACCTAATGTGTAATAACTGCAAGGCCCCATAGCTAAACTTGATTTATACCGTCAGATTTTTTCTGACGTAATAATACGGACGCCCCCTGAACGAATGCGGGATTTGTTCTGCTGGTGTGAGGGGCAGTGCTGCCCTAGTCTAGTCTGACTGGACTAGATGACTATGACTTGACTAGACTTTTCAGCTTTTTTCAGCCGCTTGACTTGACTAGACTAGACTAACGGACTCTTTCAAAACTTGTGACTTGACTAGACTAGACTAGCAAGAGGCGCAGACAAAAATAACTAGTCTAGACTAGCCACGATTCTTCTCATGTTAAGGGATATCTGACTAGTTTGACTAGACTACACTTGACTAGGAGAGATTCTGTGTAGACTAGACTAGACTAGGCAGGCCTCGAAAAGAGTGTGACTTGCCTTGACTAGACTAGCTGCCTTTGATTTTGGACGTGACTAGACTAGCGAAAATTTTGGCAGCTTTGTGTGAGGGGTGGAAAGTGTTCATACTTGTAGATTGAAAAGTGCCGCGTGTGGTGGTGTTTAAAAGATTGAATTTGACTGGCCGGAGGTTACACGCACAAAAACCCTCAAATGTTCCTTCGGCGTCCCTGGATGGAATTACTGTGCCTTGTAGCGTCGTAGCCTTGGCTTCATTGACGGTTCAGCCTTCTCTCTTTCTCTGTAGCCAGCCCAACTTTTTTCGCCTTTTTTCCACTTCTTTCAATTCCAAAAGAGCTCGCGAGGGAAAAGAAAAAGCGTCCCATCCGACCCATCATCTCATCGTCTCATCCGACCGACCGAATTAACTAATTCTACCCGACCCATCTTGTCCAATTGTTCACACAGTCTCAAGTAGTTGTTAGTTTGTGGTCTCTTGAGTACTCCGTGACCGGGACGGAACGGCTAGTTCATAGTTTGGGTCAGCACTATTAGTGGGCATTAAATTATTTCACAATGTCAGATTTAAATGAAGATCTTTTACAGCAATTGGATGGCTCGACAATTGTGCTTACGTCCGGTGATCAGAATGATATTCAGTGTGGAGAAGATGTTGATACTCAAGAGCTTGTGGAGGAGATTATTGGGGGGGACGAGGATAATGTGGATGATCAGCATATTATTGATGATAATGTGAGCTCCATGCATGACTTAATAACACTTCACGCTGTGGACTCCCAAGGGAATATTATTAGTGACAACGACCATGACCATGACCAGGTAAAGTTTTTGAAACAATAACAAAAAAAAAGCTATAATTTTTAATTCGTTTTGATTTGAATGGATTGTAATAATAATTTCTTTACAGGTGGACATTCCTATGGATCAGTCCATGGATCAAATGATGGACACGGAGAATATTGTGGAGGAAGTGATAACGTCACAAGAAGACCAATTTATGGATCAGACCCTGCCACAACAATTTCTGAGTGTGCAAGAAGCTGTCTTTAATCCGAATACGGGAACACTTCAGCCTGTGTCATCGTTAAATGTCACTCATCCCACTCCACCTAAACCTACACCTCCGAAGAAGCAACCAGTGAAGCAGCAGGTTTGTGTTCTCTGCCTGTAATTGTGACATTCAGACAGATACTGAGTCTCTGTCTCTAGTTTAAAAGCAAAGGAAAATATTTTTCTTTTTTGTTTTGTTCATCTGGATTATTAGGTCAAGTACATCATTGCACAATCACAGGATCAAGTACAACAACCCCAACAACTTATACTTGATGCTCAACAGCTACAAGGGCTAATTAACTCTGGAGCGAGCGTTATTAAAGTTAGTCAAATAGTTAAAAGGTTCGGCCTGCTACGCTAGGCTGAACGGATGTGTGCATTAGGTATGTCTGTAGTTCTTTTCGGGGAGATATTTCAAATCAATTAATTTTCTGTGCTTGTAGAGTGGATCACAAAACATATTAATATCAAGTAGCAGCAATAACCAACAGGTAAAGAAACAAGTTAGAAGCCCTGCTAAAATCCTTCCGGCGCCTGTACCCGTTGGAGATCAGCAACAGACATCGAATACACAGAGATTTTTAATGAAACAAGGCACGGTTCTGACCCCCTTGTCTGCTCCCTTACAAGTAAGACAGATATTGATATTATTGAGCATTTTAGTGAAAATTGTTTGAAATAATAAATTCGCGAATAATAAATGCACGTGAACTTTTTGATTCTTAGGGCGGTAAAATCGTACAAGTTTCCGGAGGTAATCAGGTATGCGTTCAATTGTGTTTATTAATTTCGTTTTGGAAAACAAATTATATTTTAGTATAATAACTTACGATATTTGATGTATAAAGAGTACTATGAATTTTGTTTATAGATCCGATACGTTCAAGTAGTTCAGAATAAAAATATTGCTCCTTCAAATAAAATTCCTATTGCACCAGCGAAGCCGAAACCAGTCGCCCCTAAACCTATGCAAGGACAAAATATAATTCTTTCTTCTGGTGATTTTCAAAACCTTCAAAATCATCAAGGCCTTAGTAATTTTGTTGTCGTCCCTAATTTTGTTGTGAGTGCCCGTTTTCCAATAGCAGAATTCATTAAGCAATATCAACTCGAATGTATTGGCAATGCGGTTTTTTTTAAAAAAAAGGGACATGAATTTGTGCTATCGCAGGTAAAAAATGAAGGAGCATCGCAGCCTATTCCAATACGCCCTGCTGCTTCGGCTGAATCCGTGGACGCCAACGTATTAACTAGTTTACAGCAGCAACAGGCCCAGGGTAACTATGAATCATTCCGTTCTTTACTAGAACCCAATGGAATGAGACCTAGAAAGCCATGTAACTGTACGAAATCCCAGTGTTTAAAGTTGTATTGTGACTGTTTTGCGAATGGGGAGTTTTGTCATCTCTGTAATTGTACAAATTGTTTCAATAATCTCAATCACGAGGAAGACAGGCAGAAGGTAATGAGATTTCGTACGTTTGTTCTGTTTCTTTATTAGTACTCTGTGTTAACAGATTTTCGGACGCTTTTCATTTAGTACTTTTTAATGCTATATAAAAACTTTTCTAAAAGTAAGGACTATAATCTCATAAATTTATGATTTGTAGGCAATTAAGCTAGTCCTTGAAAGAAACCCAGGGGCATTCCGACCTAAAATAGGGAAATCATCACAGACTGGAGAGGCACATGAGCGGCGGCATAACAAGGGATGTAATTGTCGTCGTTCGGGGTGCTTAAAGAATTATTGTGAATGCTACGAAGCTAAGATATTTTGCTCGGGCATCTGCAAATGTACAGGCTGTAAAAATTGTATTGAAAATATTCCGACTGGACTTCCTAATGGAATGGGCGTGGAGCAGCATTTTGCTGGCGCTGGAACATCCCACCGTCAAACTCTGAAAGATCTGGCTGAAGCAGCTGAAGTTCGAGTACAGCAACAAAATCAAGTTAAAAATAAAATGAGAGCACAGATGCAAGACGTTTCCCCGCAGAATAATTTAGGAATTATGGTACCTCCCCTCATTTTCAGGTACCTATACTACTCTGATAATGAGAAATAGTAAATCAATACATATTTCCGTGTAGCATCCTAATGGAAAGGAGAAATTTTATATATATTTTAACTGCGTATACATTAGTTAACGTATTCTCGAATTGCTTAACACAGATACCCTCAAGGCTCAATATCCTACGAAGTGGTCACATCCACCGTGGAACTCCTCCTTGCAAAAGCAGAAGCTGCTGAAAAACAGAAATTATCGGAAGGTGAGATTGAGAAAGTTATCCTGGAAGAATTTGGAGATTGTTTAGCGGCTGTAATGGAGTTGGGAAGTACACTTGAGTAGCATTAAAGTTTACAATTTATAATAATCTTTTTGTAGTTTCGTTTATTTTTACATAAGAACAATGCATTGACCTTTATCTGCTACGACTTCGTATATATAAATATATACCTTTATAATTAGTTACTTACAATAATTATTATAAGTATGAGTCGAGTATAAATATATAGAGAGAAACGTACGTATAATTACTTATATATATACACTGCACTGTAAATGCTGTAAGATTCTATATTTTTAGTTTCTATTTCATTTTCAAGAAACTCAGATGTCATATACATAGCAATACACACTCCTTTTTAGTATGGAATTGTTAACAAATAAGTAAATTAAAATAAGTGAGAATAATAATATGACAGTGCTATAAATGATTATTTGAAATACTGACTATGAACTACGATGTACGTTATGAATGAGTTGTCGTTATAGCTGCTACACTCCTATCCTGTAAATTGCTGACACAGCAATGTAAGTATGTATATAATATAATGAAAACCTTGCTACGACTTGTTTTGATTATTCTGAAGTATTTTGTGGATACGCGTTATAGATTTATCCAAAAGAATCTGTTAGAATTAACAATATTTGAATATTTTAAATATACACAAATATAGGTAATCATACATTACTTAAAAAACATTAAGTTAAACACCAATAGCAAGCCAACGGTACATACGTTAAATACATTTTTAATTTTTGCCAATTTTATCAGTTGTCAAATAAAAATATCGATTATTATTATCATGTTGATCATCAAACCATCATCAATTTGACTTTATTTAAGGGGTAATGTAAATATTATCTTCACAGCTCCACGCACGTCGTTAACCAAAACACAACGCCTCATTCTATAAATAAACGTGGATAGAATCGCAAAAGAAAGCTGTGTCAAAAGTAGTCGGAGAAGAAACTTACAACACGTTATGCAGAAATTAAAGTAAGAACACTTTCGGCTTTGACTTTTTGTATTTTCATAGCCTAGCAACCGCAGTTCCTAAGTATACTAAAAAATGAAATAATTGACACATTTAAAATTGTTAGATTTGCGGATTTGCAAGGTAACCGGAAAGTATAAAAAAAGCAGGTTTTAAGCTTTTGGCACTATGCAACATCGAAATACGTAAAAATTAAGATTTCAAAAAGCATAATGTTTGAGAAAGCATATTAGAGCATAATGGGATGTCAAACGCATAATCGAGCATAATGAACTTCATTAAACCGGATTTAAGTACTTATGTAATGTATATTACAAAAATTAAAATTGTGTTGGTATTGGTATGGTTGTATGGTAGGTGACTTACTACTAGTAACTTCCTTGCAAAAACGTTCGCGGGAAGCTAGTTTTTGCTTCGCGCTTTTGAATTACAAAATGCATCGCGATTACGGAGGCATATGTATCCATCTATTCCTAATCCATGTACATAAGTGAGCATTAGTATAAGTATAGGCATAGGCGCAGCAGCTCATATAATTGTCCTTCAAATCAAACTACTTCAAAGAAAGACGTCATTTATGAAAATTCCTTGTGAAACAGTCTTCAATAAACGGAGCAAAGCGAACGTTGCAATCTTTTAAAAGGCAAAAGAGATGAAAAATGTAACCTACACGATTAGAACGTAATATTTTAACAAATCCGAAGATTTTGATACATACTTACATTCAACCGTTTAGTTAAAGTTATTACGGGTTTGTAAATTTTAAAGGAATTTACGATTCCTTGTTCGTTAAGTGTATAGGTACACGTACATAAATGTGCTAAACACTTTTTACTGTGTTAATCAGTAATATGATAATGATAACGAATAAAGTACTCGAATAGGTAATCCCAAGGTATTCAGTTATTTCCAACTGGCATGTTATAGGGTACGTTTTATGGAAATGCTACACATATGTATGTAGCTGATACGTTTCAAGCCTAAGAAAACCACAAGGCTTCAGACTCAAGTTGTTCAAATATCTCGTTCTTCAAGTTTTTTTTCATAATTTTCTAGGTCCTTTTTAGGATCTTGGGGGTTAGGCACAATTTTGGTATAATCATTTAAAAGTTACTTCAGTTAAGTGGTCCTTACGTAACTACAGTATTCTACAAGTTTGATTTTTGTTTCGTATACAATACTTAAAATTGCTAAATCACTGTTACAATACAATTTCAATTCATTTTTGTTCTCGTTTTCTCACTTGGCTTATTTAGTTAGTATACAGCGAAAATAACTTAACCTCAACGTGAACTCACTGGACTAGGTCATTACGTGATGAGAATTGTTTTCACAATCACTACTGGAATTGTGAATTGTGAAACCAAAAAACGAAATTTACAATTTTTAAAGTTCTATTTATGCAAAAATATGTAATTCTCAGATTACCTAGAAAAAATACTGTTTAAAAAGCCATCACCATCAGACACATTTCATTTCAACCAAACGTAATATATTATATTACAAGTACAGCAATAAAATAATATTATTCAATTAAAACTAGTAATGGTATGTAAGTATTTAAATATACGCCCTTTCCGCATAACGAAAATTATTGTTATATGCAAGGAAGCCTAACTGCACGGGCTGCCAATGCATTGGTTCATATTCCGAATAAGCGCCCCGGCGATTATTTGAGCCCCGGCGATTATTGAATATAGCATGTCTAGACCCCGGCGATTATTCGAGCCCGGGCGATTATTTGAGCCCCGGCGATAATTCGGTCAACTACGGTAATATTGTTTTCAAAACCAGTAATAATATTTTTTTATAATAAAAATTGATTATAATTTAATTAAAGTTTATTGAATAAATTTAATTTTTAAATTATTTTTTTTCCACTAACTTTTGAAGTCCTTATTATATTTTTGAACTTGCAATACTAACTTGCCGCATGCAGAACAACTGCGGACATTGCAGAGTAACAAATTAATCACAAACATACATCTTTCTAGCAAAACAACTATTTCTTCGTATCTTGTTGTTTTAAAACTGCGTTTTGTCTTTGTCGTCTTGTCGTCAGCCTGTGCCTGTCTGTCTGTCCACTAATTCGTAAAAGCAGCAAGTCAAGGTGGCCAGATCAGTTAGGTTCAGGTATCACAGACCACAAGGTCATTCATACCAATACCAGTTTTACGCAATACACACATACTTATTTTTGAAAACACCTGAAATAGGTAAAACTTAACAGCAATTCAATGTAAGAAAACCTCTGTCTTTTTTTATATTACATCCGACAAAGATAATTATTATCACTTTCTTTGTAGTACAACCGTCCTATAGGTGGTCAGTCCCTCCATATTCCCTAAATGTGGTCACTGGCTGGCGTTTTTGCACTGTTAGTTACAATTTAAGTTTCAGTGCAATTGAAAGCCTATCCACTCCGGTTGCATCAAGTAGCTAATTTGTAGATTACTGGTTAAAAAAATTAAAGCGTACAAATTCGACGAAGTCTAAATTTTATTTTAACATGTCTGAAAATTCAATTTTTAAAATTTTGGTTTTTCTTGAGTATTTTTGCTCGCTGAAGACATTCACTTGTAGACAGGTTTTTAACGTATTATTTCGAGAGAATCTGCATGCTTTTACGTCATGTGGTTGCTGAGAAACTAAATCGAAATGAAAACAGCCGAAAAATTGGGTGGCCACCTCCTGTTTCAGATATCTGAACACCATTATAGGTGCCAAATTATTTTAAACAGTTTCAGTTGTAGAGAGAAAGACGAACTTTATTAACACAACAAAGTCATCACTGTCCTCCAACAAACATAGCCCAACGGACTCAGTATACGATTCAGAATTTTTTTAACACAAGTTTATCTTTGTATGTATTACGTATGTATTATAGAATTGATTTAAAAACAAATGCTACTATTTGCTCGGGGTACTCGAGTACAAATGATGAATGCAGATTTGCGCTGACTTCTGTAGAGCTGTTGTAACGATATCTTCTATCAGCAGCGAGGCAAGGAATTCCATGATTCTTCAAGAAGTCAAGAAAAAATTTGTAATGGTTCCTCTCGCCCCAATGTGCAGACCAATAACCTTGATTTCATCCAGATCCTGTTTGTTCTTAAAATACGGTATACAAGGCTCATTAATAAATTTTTTCTCTAAGTGAACACTCTCTATTCTCTGGTTGGTTTTATATTATAACAATGTATATACTGCTATTGTTGATTATGGCACTTGTATGATAATTTTGGTGTAAAAATTTCATACACAATTCTATTGAACGTAGGTGTATTTGTGCCCCTAAAAATAGTTAAAAAAAATGCAGTTTTGAAAGGCAAAAGTATCATTTGCTACTGAAATATGTTAATTTTCTCATAAGTTAAATCAAAACTTAGCCAAAAAAATCTACACAGTCCTGGATATAAAATTTAGGATCAGCTAGATCCGTAATTGCACAGCGAAACATTTTGCTGAAGTTTTGGACCCGGGATGATGACATTTAAGGCATAGTTGGAATTTCATGGCTTTTATGTCTTGTTTGAGGACACGATGTCCTTTAAACAGTTTTACACAAAAGTTGCTAATAATTTATGACGTCAATAACAAATTCCAGCCAAACATTTTGATGTGTAACAGATCGTGAAACACTTGGATGGCAGA